>JAHBBA010000826.1:0-136980 GCA_018806925.1 Skeletonema costatum | reverse complement strand
TTCTCATTCGCAGCGATGGGATGTTTCGCCTTCTTCGATCTATGAGGTAGCAGGGCAGCGGTCGAAGGCACTCGAGGACTCATATCTATGCTTACGCTGGAATTGGACGGTTTGTGAGCTTGATTATCTACGCACAATACCGACTTTACATGTTTTAGACGCCCCGAACTCATTTTAGAAGCTCAAATGATAGAACTAACATCAGCAGAGCTTTGCATATCAAGATAGAAGGACTCTCACGTCATCTTCATCTCACGCTCAATCTTACCTCTTCTCATTCGCAGCGATGGGATGTTTCGCCTTCTTCGATCTATGAGGTAGCAGGGCAGCGGTTCGAAGGCACTCGAGGACTCATATCTATGCTTACGCTGGAATTGGACGGTTTGTGAGCTTGATTATCTACGCACAATACCGACTTTACATGTTTTAGACGCCCCGAAACTCATTTTAGAAGCTCAAATGATAGAACTACATCAGCAGAGCTTTGCATATCAAGATAGAAGGACTCTCACGTCATCTTCACGCTCAATCTTACCTCTTCTCATTCGCAGCGATGGGATGTTTCGCCTTCTTCGATCTATGAGGTAGCAGGGCAGCGGTCGAAGGCACTCGAGGACATCATATCTATGCTTACGCTGGAATTGGACGGTTTTGTGAGCTTGATTATCTACGCACAATACCGACTTTACATGTTTAGACGCCCCGAACTCATTTTAGAAGCTCAAATGATAGAACTAACATCAGCAGAGCTTTGCATATCAAGATAGAAGGACTCTCACGTCATCTTCACGCTCAATTCTTACCTCTTCTCATTCGCAGCGATGGGATGTTTCGCCTTCTTCGATCTATGAGGTAGCAGGGCAGCGGTCGAAGGCACTCGAGGACTCATATCTATGCTTACGCTGGAAATTGGACGGTTTGTGAGCTTGATTATCTACGCAATACCGACTTTACATGTTTTAGACGCCCCGAACTCATTTTAGAAGCTCAAATGATAGAACTAACATCAGCAGAGCTTTGCATATCAAGATAGAAGGACTCTCACGTCATCTCACGCTCAATCTTACCTCTTCTCATTCGCAGCGATGGGATGTTTCGCCTTCTTCGATCTATGAGGTAGCAGGGCAGCGGTCGAAGGCACTCGAGGACTCATATCTATGCTTACGCTGGAATTGGACGGTTTGTGAGCTTGATTATCTACGCACAATACCGACTTTACATGTTTTAGACGCCCGAACTCATTTTAGAAGCTCAAATGATAGAACTAACATCAGCAGAGCTTTGCATATCAAGATAGAAGGACTCTCACGTCATCTCACGCTCAATCTTACCTCTTCTCATTCGCAGCGATGGGATGTTTCGCCTTCTTCGATCTATGAGGTAGCAGGGCAGCGGTCGAAGGCACTCGAGGACTCATATCTATGCTTACGCTGGAATTGGACGGTTTGTGAGCTTGATTATCTACGCAATACCGACTTTACATGTTTTAGACGCCCCGAACTCATTTTAGAAGCTCAAATGATAGAACTAACATCAGCAGAGCTTTGCATATCAAGATAGAAGGACTCTCACGTCATCTCACGCTCAATCTTACCTCTTCTCATTCGCAGCGATGGGATGTTTCGCCTTCTTCGATCTATGAGGTAGCAGGGCAGCGGTCGAAGGCACTCGAGGACTCATATCTATGCTTACGCTGGAATTGGACGGTTTGTGAGCTTGATTATCTACGCAATACCGACTTTACATGTTTTAGACGCCCCGAACTCATTTTAGAAGCTCAAATGATAGAACTAACATCAGCAGAGCTTTGCATATCAAGATAGAAGGACTCTCACGTCATCTCACGCTCAATCTTACCTCTTCTCATTCGCAGCGATGGGATGTTTCGCCTTCTTCGATCTATGAGGTAGCAGGGCAGCGGTCGAAGGCACTCGAGGACTCATATCTATGCTTACGCTGGAATTGGACGGTTTGTGAGCTTGATTATCTACGCAATACCGACTTTACATGTTTTAGACGCCCCGAACTCATTTTAGAAGCTCAAATGATAGAACTAACATCAGCAGAGCTTTGCATATCAAGATAGAAGGACTCTCACGTCATCTCACGCTCAATCTTACCTCTTCTCATTCGCAGCGATGGGATGTTTCGCCTTCTTCGATCTATGAGGTAGCAGGGCAGCGGTCGAAGGCACTCGAGGACTCATATCTATGCTTACGCTGGAATTGGACGGTTTGTGAGCTTGATTATCTACGCAATACCGACTTTACATGTTTTAGACGCCCCGAACTCATTTTAGAAGCTCAAATGATAGAACTAACATCAGCAGAGCTTTGCATATCAAGATAGAAGGACTCTCACGTCATCTCACGCTCAATCTTACCTCTTCTCATTCGCAGCGATGGGATGTTTCGCCTTCTTCGATCTATGAGGTAGCAGGGCAGCGGTCGAAGGCACTCGAGGACTCATATCTATGCTTACGCTGGAATTGGATGGTTTGTGAGCTTGATTATCTACGCAATACCGACTTTACATGTTTTAGACGCCCCGAACTCATTTTAGAAGCTCAAATGATAGAACTAACATCAGCAGAGCTTTGCATATCAAGATAGAAGGACTCTCACGTCATCTCACGCTCAATCTTACCTCTTCTCATTCGCAGCGATGGGATGTTTCGCCTTCTTCGATCTATGAGGTAGCAGGGCAGCGGTCGAAGGCACTCGAGGACTCATATCTATGCTTACGCTGGAATTGGACGGTTTGTGAGCTTGATTATCTACGCAATACCGACTTTACATGTTTTAGACGCCCCGAACTCATTTTAGAAGCTCAAATGATAGAACTAACATCAGCAGAGCTTTGCATATCAAGATAGAAGGACTCTCACGTCATCTCACGCTCAATCTTACCTCTTCTCATTCGCAGCGATGGGATGTTTCGCCTTCTTCGATCTATGAGGTAGCAGGGCAGCGGTCGAAGGCACTCGAGGACTCATATCTATGCTTACGCTGGAATTGGATGGTTTGTGAGCTTGATTATCTACGCAATACCGACTTTACATGTTTTAGACGCCTCGAACTCATTTGAGAAGCTCAAATGATAGAACTAACATCAGCAGAGCTTTGCATATCAAGATAGAAGGACTCTCACGTCATCTCACGCTCAATCTTACCTCTTCTCATTCGCAGCGATGGGATGTTTCGCCTTCTTCGATCTATGAGGTAGCAGGGCAGCGGTCGAAGGCACTCGAGGACTCATATTTATGCTTACGCTGGAATTGGATGGTTTGTGAGCTTGATTATCTACGCAATACCGACTTTACATGTTTTAGACGCCCCGAACTCATTTAGAAGCTCAAATGATAGAACTAACATCAGCAGAGCTTTGCATATCAAGATAGAAGGACTCTCACGTCATCTCACGCTCAATCTTACCTCTTCTCATTCGCAGCGATGGGATGTTTCGCCTTCTTCGATCTATGAGGTAGCAGGGCAGCGGTCGAAGGCACTCGAGGACTCATATCTATGCTTACGCTGGAATTGGATGGTTTGTGAGCTTGATTATCTACGCAATACCGACTTTACATGTTTTAGACGCCCCGAACTCATTTTAGAAGCTCAAATGATAGAACTAACATCAGCAGAGCTTTGCATATCAAGATAGAAGGACTCTCACGTCATCTCACGCTCAATCTTACCTCTTCTCATTCGCAGCGATGGGATGTTTCGCCTTCTTCGATCTATGAGGTAGCAGGGCAGCGGTCGAAGGCACTCGAGGACTCATATCTATGCTTACGCTGGAATTGGACGGTTTGTGAGCTTGATTATCTACGCAATACCGACTTTACATGTTTTAGACGCCCCGAACTCATTTAAAAGCTCAAATGATAGAACTAACATCAGCAGAGCTTTGCATATCAAGATAGAAGGACTCTCACGTCATCTCACGCTCAATCTTACCTCTTCTCATTCGCAGCGATGGGATGTTTCGCCTTCTTCGATCTATGAGGTAGCAGGGCAGCGGTCGAAGGCACTCGAGGACATCATATCTATGCTTACGCTGGAATTGGACTGTTTGTGAGCTTGGTTATCTACGTAATACCGACTTTACATGTTTTAGACGCCCCGAACTCATTTAGAAGCTCAAATGATAGAACTAACATCAGCAGAGCTTTGCATATCAAGAATGAAGGACTCTCACGTCATCTCACGCTCAATCTTACCTCTTCTCATTCGCAGCGATGGGATGTTTCGCCTTCTTCGATCTATGAGGTAGCAGGGCAGCGATCGAAGGCACTCGAGGACATCATATCTATGCTTACGCTGGAATTGGACTGTTTGTGAGCTTGGTTATCTACGTAATATCGACTTGTTATGTCCAATGTTTTAGTCGCTTCAAACTCAAGTTTTCAACCATTTTGCTTTGCTTATCCTACATCGATGATTGAGAAGGAACAGATGAGGAGAATTTGGAGCTAGTTTTTCTCAGGCTTTTCGGTTTCCTGCCTTTTCCTGTCGCATTTGTCCTACGCGTTTCCGTATAATAGAAAGTCTGAAACCAGACTTACATTCGTCGCTCTATTCAAATTTTTCTCATGATGCACTTCGTGTTGGAAAATACGATTCAACTCCTTGCCCGAATCCTCGGGCAAATATGCTCCACACCATCAAGCTCTCGCATCATCATATGGATGGGCTGTCGGAGCTGGACTGAACCAATATTTTTTTTTGGCTCGGCGTTGTCCAAGTGGTTTTGTTGTCTAGATCTCCATCTACTACTTCTTCCGTGATTTATTTCCTATTTCTTCCACTACCACTACCACTACCACTACCCTCTCTCACTCTCAGACTGATCTCTCCCCTGCGACCATTTTAGCAGAACACACGTAACTTCCTTGCTTCCTTATGTACCACACTCCAATTACACAATGCTCGTTGCTTATCCAAAAATGCAGACAAAACAAGGCAGGCAGAAACCCCTTCATCAGCACCAACCCGACATTATGTGAACGGAGGCCTACTAAACAGAGTGTGTTTTACACTAGTAATACAAATAACTCTGTGTTTAGTCCATGTACACACAAATGTCGGGTTGGTGCAGCATGCAGCACAGCATTATTTTGTTTCTCTGTCGTGTGTGCGAAACCTTAATTCACACCTGTCACATGTCACTACCACCTGTCAATCAAGCACTTCAACTTAGACAATCTTCCCTGCCTCATGCTGCAGTCGACACTTCTTGACACAGTATTGTTTGCTGGGTATTTCTCACCTCTTCCGTTTAGAAAGGCTGGCTTCACCTGCCCGCTCCATCACATTCCTCTTTGTTCATCACCGGCGTTGGCGACGCTCGAAATAATCCCTTTGCAAAAAGAAGACAGGTATTCATTAGTGAAGAGACTATCACGATGTTTCCGCGGCTAATAATTATTTCTGCGTTGACCGCATCTGTCGCAGCATTCTCTACACCTCCGATCCGCACAGCGATGTTGAGTAGACTGCCGATCAACCAGCAGTTGCCGTTTCGCCATCCCTCGCCATGCTTTGCAACAGTGCCAAAATCTGAAGAAATATCCAGTAGTGACAACACCAAACCACTAACTTCTTCACCCCCGTCTGTGGCCTCCAAACTACGCCAACTAAAAGATCGAATGTGGGTGCGCGAAGCTCTTGAAGATCTCACTGCCGCTGAGTTTGCATCAAGTCTGACTGTGGAAGATACTCGAGCGACTTCATCTTCTATCGGGGAAAACCAATCCAGCCGCAAAAGAGCTGTAGACTTTGAAAATGTACTCAATAAACTGGATGCTCGCATAGAAGAAATGTGTGTTGTAACGAGCGAAGAAATTTCGAAACAAATGGACCAAACGTGCCATATAATTGAACGACGCATTCCTGGAAGTGAGGGAAACACAACAACTCAGAACATGTGCTACGCGCTTGCTGAAAATATTGGTATGGGGAGTGTGGTGTACAACACGGAACAAAGGGAAGCGCTGTTGAAACGACTCATTGCAACAAGAGGTAGATTGATTAGTTTCATGGAAGGCTCTGAAATGAATGGGGTCGAGGGTGGCGGTGGTGGAGAAGGCATGGGAGCCATTGATGATATTCGCTCGAAGTTATCAGAAGACTATTCTACAACAATAGGCCAGCAACCTGATAGCAGCAATGGAGCGTCGAAATCCACATTTGATCCAAGTCTGTATGTTCGCGATGACGGTACAATCGATTGGGATGGCGCCTTGCAGGATCGAGAGGCATTGAAAAAGTTTGGCAGTGCAGTGTGGTCACGTATCAATGGACAAGACCCAGAAAACAACGCCATGGAGGGACAGGACTTAATGTCACCAGGAGATGAATTTCATGCACAAAATAAGGTTGTAACGGCGAAGATTGAAGACACTGACGCCATCCGAAAGAAAAGGGACCAGTTGGAGCGAGAGAAGCGAGAGCTGCAAAGATTGGAAATCGAACACACGAAATTGCTTAATTCCGGTAAGTTTGTCCGCTTTGCATGATGTTCGGCCTATTATTTTTTCCTTTCATACATCTAATAGTATTTTGCGAACCTTCTTGCTACCTTCTTAAAGCTATCAGTGCAGGACAAGCGGTTGCCAACGTGAATTTTGCCACGATAAACCCATCGCTGCGTTTACAGATTCGTGCATCATCTGATGAGCTGGACGCCAAAGCAGGAGAAGTTACTTTTCACACATTAAACTACGAACTGGAGCGAATCTATACTTACCTCGATGCAGAGTTAGGCAATACAGCTACAAAAGGTTACATCCCCCTCCAGGATCGGCTCAACGTTGCTGAGTTTGGACTTCTTGAGTCACAAGTTGAAAGTTTCAATCGTCAGATGGAGATTGGCGAAAGCCTAGATTCAGACGTTCTTGCTGTTGGTAAGTCATGATTTTGCCATGGGAGGGTTTGAGTTGTCAATCCTCTTGTGTTGATGCCAGTTTTATCTTTTTCATCACTCACTCGCGTATTGACCAACGTTTGAACCAGTTGCGGATCAATTGACGGATTTCAAAAGAAGATTAGGAATTGACTATTATGTCACTGGCTTGACTTTTGACTCCGAGGCGATTCAAGTTTGGCTGAAAGATATTGGTGCGAAGACAAAGAAAGGCCTTGTATTTTATGTGAAGGGGACTAGATTATTTGGCGATGATATTGTATTCTGCTTAAGCCTGATTGGTCGAGCGCTTCAGGGTTACACCTTGAAGCCCAGAGAAGTGCGGACTTTGAGGTGAGAGACAATTTTGTGTCCACTGCTATATTTCTGGGATTTGGATTGAGCTTATTGACCTTTCGTCCTTCACCTCCCCCCTCCTTCGTTCCAGGCGGACAATCAAAGACACAATCACATTCATACCAGTTGTGATCATCTTGCTGATTCCTTTGACACCAATCGGGCACGTGCTCGTCTTTGGAGCTATTCAGCGAGTGTTCCCTGACTTTTTCCCCAGCTGCTTCACTGAACGTCGCCAGAATTTGTTAGGTAAGTGCACACAATCTCATCTTGTCATGGAACAAAATGTTTTCTTGTCTCACTTAATTCTTGTCTTACACATCAATTGTCACGTTCGCTTACAGAGCTTTACGAATCTACCGAATACTCTGCTGTTACAATTGATGAGACATTGTCGCAACAGCTGATACGGATCTCACAAGCGATAGGATTTTCTGCTGCACAAATGGGTACACAAGTATTCGCTACCATGGGGATATCGGAAGAGCCAAAGGAGGCTTCCAAAATTGAAAATGATCCCAAAGCATAGTGAATTTTCATCAAGGTAATCTATTGAAAGGCTTTTCATCTTTTACTTAATCAAAAGGGTAGTAACACACTATAGGTCTCGGTTATCCCTGGCTCAGCGATGGTTGGTTGTTGGAGGTGTGGTGGTTTGGGTCGAAAGGGGGTTGGAAAGAGGTGATTTGTGTTAGTGGTATCTACGATTATAGTACTTTAGGGTATGTAGGAGCTGAGACATGGGGATAACCTCTAAGCTCTCGACCTTCAAAACGGGTCCTCTGGACAGCTCAAAAATAACACGGTAAAAATCACCGCAGCGCTATGGCAACCATGCCGCTGCCGAAATAGACCAACTTAACCACCGAACCATCGACCGACACTTGGCTGACCGTTACTATGGGTTATTATGTAAGTGCTGAAGCCCTCGCCGCTGCCAAATCCGTCGAGGGAAGGCAGCAGGGTGACGATATCACTCGGCGATGTTCGGCGGGCGTCGGCCACCGAACAGGAGTTATTGAACGCCCCAAAGAGCGTTTTTGGTGGATCCAAGGACAATAACTACGACATAATACTCCATAGTAAAGATCAGCCAAGTCTCGGTCGATATTTCGATGGTTAACTTGGTCTATTTTTGCAGCGGCAACGGTGGTGGCAATGTTGCTTGAGCGGCGGGGGTATCACGCTCTTCAGTGTGGAAAGCTAGCGAAGATAGCGGCACGCGGGCGATATTTATGAGCTGTCCAGAGGACCCGTTTTGAAGGTCGAGAGCTTATGTAGAGCTCTAAAGAAACATTTCCTCTACATACCCTAAAGTACCATAATCGTACATACTAGTACCACAAATCACCTTCAATTGCACCCCTTTGACTCCCTTTGTCCACTACCATAAAGGCCGTGCAGACCAAACTAGGCCGCGCACACAAAAAAATGGATTTTTCACCATGGTGGCTACTAGCTAGGCCGAAATTATGAAATCCGCTATAGAGACGAAAACATGCTAAACTAATGATACAGCCCTCAAGGGGGTACTTGTAGGGATATTATATACGAAGGAATTGTATTAATATCTTGTTTTCTCGAAGAGATATGCCTTTTTGTCGATCACTAGCTGTTTCTAGCCAAATTTGTCTAACAATTACCTAGTAGAATGAGGACAGTGATATCTCGTGGGGCTTCAGAGATACGGATGCCAAACTAGTATAAATTATGCTCCCAAGATATAGATACAAACGACCCCACCATTTGTTTTGGTCTAACAAGGAGTAAATTAGTCGGCCTAGTAATCTCCCTATGCCATTTTCTCACTATAATTGGTCTTTTTTTTGACCCCGGGCCGGTAGTTTGGCTTTTTGGCGCCCTGCACGGCCTTTATCACTTCTCTAACCCAACCAACCTTCGGAAATGTTTCCCCAGAAGCGAGACCTATAGTGTGGGTAGTAATTTATCTAGTCCGATTGTACCTAGAGGTAGCATGGTCCGTCCACTGACAGCAATTTGATAGCTTATTGACTTTGCCATATTTAGCACTTTCGCAGCTCAAGGTAAGAGCCCTTTCTCAAGATGAAGATATTCTAGGTCAATATTTGGTTTTCAAGCAAACAACGGCAGAATTGACCACAACATCCCACTGCAGCATAGCTATATAAACGCCTACTTGTTGACATTCCCAGCCGAGTAAGCAAATATGAATGAGCGGATATCACACGTAGGTGATGATACAGTTGTGGCACCACTACCGCATCATCAACGCCCGCTGTACGCCTCTGATGAGGACGAGAGCGATAACGACGCAGCGGCAGCAGAGACAACTCCTCTCGAGTTTAAACGTCCACTGCATGAACACAGTAGGAATCATTTAATAATGGAAGAACATCTAGTAGAAGACACCGACGCTGAATCTGAAAATGACGATGAAATGATGAACCCGTATGTTATGAATCCATCCTTTCAATCTGTGAATGAGCGCAGCAGAAATTTGGATTCAGCAGCGTTGTTACCGCCATCGATGGAATTAGCAAATGTTACAACGACGCAGCGGCAGCAGCCCCAGTCGTCCCCTGACAACCAGATGGATAAGTTCGATCCATACAGTCCTACACGGAGAATAGGCCGAAAAGGCCTCGATGATATGCAGTTGGAAATGGAAGAAGAGTCGATTGATTTTATGTCGCCGACGAATATAAAAAACAATCCGTCTCACAACAAGCCAAAATTCACAATGTTTGGGCCATTGGTACACGAGCAACAATCGAAATCACTGAAAGAGAGAGACTTAGGGGGGTTCGAAGATTGCGAGTCTTCATTCATTGATTCCACTTCTTTCTCTCCAGTCCTTCCTTCCCATCATCATCATAACAACAACGTGACACAACGACAATCTCATTACTCCAATTCTAATGCAGAATATGGTGAAGCTATGCCTCTGTCTGGTAACCCTCCTAGTGCAGCTCGACGAAGAAAACATCATCAACACCATGGACAAGGTACATTGGGAGCAATCAAGGCGTTGGGAGGGGACACACTGTCGTGGGTCAGAGGTGATTATGGTTACCGTCACCCTTTTTCGCACACATCTCGTCGTCAATATAGCCGTCCTTCATGGTTAGCATACTTCCAATTATTCGTCGTTGTGTTAGCAACAATATTTGCATTGAGCACCATGACAATGATGAAACACATGTTGTTCAACGAAATCGATACGAGCTCCACTGTTGTCAAGTACCAACAGGAAGCTGAAGCAGAAAAGTCTGCCAGAAGTAATGGAAATCCAGATTTGTTAGTGTTGAAAAAGATCGAAAACGCGAGATTAAAAGCGAGGGAAAAGAAGCAGCACTGGTGGAACAGAAAAAAGGCTATCGATGGAGATGGAGATGTTGATGTTGAGTTGGGAGAGAAGGGAATTGCCTTTGAGTCGGGATCAGAGATGGGCCATAATCAAGCAGCAGCTGCTGCTACTATCAACAACAAGGATGCCTTCCAGGGGGTCATTGTGGAAAGTGCCGAAGACGGCACTTTGCTCATAAAACTTCCTCCTCCCAGGATGCATCTAGAACAACCCAGTGCAAGCAAAGGGTCTCCGCAAGGCGGCTTGGCTGAGAAAAAAGAGGAGCAACAGGATGAATCTGTCCTCATCAAGCTTCCATATCCAGAACAGCGCCGCACGTTGTCTGAAAAGCCCGACTTTAGCAAAGGGTTGAAATTCAGCCCGCTACCCTTCATTGAACACAAGGATAAACGCCACGACCACGGTCTCAGCGTTCTTGAATCTCTTCGGAGTGAATTCGATTCGTGGACCTTACAGCACGAGAAAACTTACAGCTCACACAACGAGAAAGAACATCGATTTCAAATTTGGAGAAGCAGTCATAAAAGAATCCAGAAGAAGAACCGGATGCACGGCCCATGTCGGCTGACCGGAAAGGCAGTGTTTGGACACGGGCCATTTAGTGATTTAAGTCCTGATGAGTTCCGCGAAAAATACTTGACAGGATACCAAGGACCAAAATTTCATAAGAAACACGCAGAAACAGCCCACGCTAGCAAGACTATGCGTGGCATTCCTCCCAGCCGTCAAACTACGGGAGAAATCAAATCACCCTCTGTCGGTTCTTTGAAGCGTCATCCTAATATCCAACGAAAACTTGAAGAACACGTTAGTATGAAATACGAGGGAAATTTTGTGAGTGGTTGTCGCTCTTGGTTAGACGTCTCTTGCATTCTTAGAAAGATATTCGGATATTCTGTTATGGGAGGTACGATGGAGCCTGTCTATGACGAGAATAGTTATCCTTCAGCCATCGACTGGCGTGCCATGGGAATAGTTTCAAGCGTCCATTCTCAGGAGTCATGCGGTGCGTGCTGGGCCATCACCGCAACAGAGACTATTGAGTCTGCATATGCAATAGCTACTGGCAAACTTATAAATCTCGCTGAAGAAGAAGTCATTGCTTGTGATGGTACTTGCGAAATGTGCTCCGGTGGCTGGCCACAGAATGCTTACGAGTATGTAATGAAGCACAATGGCCTGCCCAAGAGATCTAGCAACTACGACGCCGATTTTCTGCTAACCCTCACTTCCGTCATAAATGAAGGCTCTGACGAAATGTCAGAATACGAAACGTCGAGTTATTTTGGGCAAATTTGCCCTGCAGGTACCAGAGAAGGTGGTGACGAGTCCAATTCTCACAGCGGCGACAACCAGTATGGAACTGGTTCCTCTGCTACCCGATATGGACAAATCAAAGGTTATGGGTATGCAACGGACCGGTGTGTATGCTATTCAGATGGTAGTGGATGCGACTGCGATAATCAAAATGAGAAGACTGCTGTGTTGAACATAGCATCGTACGGACCAGCAGCTGTTTGTTTGGAGGCTAGCACCTGGGCTGATTACTCTTACGGCATCATTACCTCGGCCAGCGGATGTACTTCTGGTTTTTCTGACATGAATCATTGCGTAGAGGTCGTTGGGTATGCATTCACTGACGTATCCAACGATGAAGACAACAATTCAAATTCGCACAGTGGTGACGGCGGATACGGTGGAAAGCGAGAGGGATATTGGATTGTGAAGAATCAGTGGTCAACGTATTGGGGTATGGGTGGGTATGCTTACGTTGCCATGGGCGACAACACATGCGGCATTTTGAATGATATGACGCAAGTTTACATGGAAAACTAAAACGAGTCTCAGCCCTGTTAACATTTGAGATGTTGTCTAGTAATCAAATATGAGAGGATGATGTAAGCATGTGAAGGAGATAGAAGAAGAGTATATTGTGAAGGAGATAGAAGAAGAGTACTAAAGAGTAGGATATGGTACAATAATGTGATGAGTAGTAGAAAGTAAAACCCTGGGGGTACTATTTTATTGCTCCTCTGTCCACGAGATAACTCAATCGAAGGGGGTAGAGAAACTTTACCCCCAATGTAACGCAGTTTATGTAGGTACTTATTTGATTGAATGGGGGTACAGACTTACTGATGAAGGATAGAAGGAGGGCTCGGCGCGACGGGATCTATCACATCAGGGGTAAAGCTGAGACGAACAATGCGATTATCCATTTAATGCATGCTACATTGAACATGCAACAAAATAGTAATGATATTGTATTCTAGAGAGAGGGAGAGAGAGATGATAGTCTAACACAACATCACCGCAAGCACTCACCATCACCGAAAACAAATGATAATACTGATGAGTTTAAATCACCGCAACTCAGCGTGTAGGCGCCATCGCCATATCTTCACATCATTGTGCTGTGCAACTCTCAAGGTGTTTCTCACATGCACCCTCTTATCGTTGGTGATATTATTACACTATTCCCAAGAAATGCCTTGTTTCGCCCTCTTACAACTGACGTCGCAGCCATTATTGGTCTCGCGGCGAGGGCCCCGCCACACGGCTTTTCACCGGCCCCTTTGCCGACAGATTCAACCGCGGCATCAGCGTAGTAACAACAGAAATGCAAGTTTGGAACTTCATGCACTGTTCCGCCAAGACGGGGATTCTAATAAGCGGACCCCGCTCCTTCGAACATCAACAAATATAAATGAAAAGGACACGGGGAATGGTGGAAACAGAGGAATCAAAATCACATCAGGCGGGCCACACAAACAGATCCAGTCGACATCTTCATCATCCATGGATAAAATGCGTTTGGATTTGATGCGCTCCGATTTATCCATCAAAATTTCCGAGGATAGAGTAAAGAGATTAGAAAACGAGTTGAAGGAAATGACTAAAAAATATAACTGGGCGCAGAGTGCCCTGAGGGATCGAGCCTCGGGTGGTAGCCGACAGCCGTCGACATCGTTGAAAGGCAAGGATCAATCATCCCAAGTGAAACCACAGCGACAGCAAAAACAGAAGAAGCGCCAATCACCGTCACTTGTGCAGCCAAAGACAAGATCCTTAAAAGGAAAGAATTTAGTTCAGAATGGATTGCACACTACGATACTACAAAAAGGTGGTGAAAGCAAGAAGAAATTATCAGAAAACAGTGTTAGACCAATATCACTTACCAAGTCATCTTTTCAGGGAAATAGTATCGAGGATCTGCCACCATTCGCGGCGGGTTTATTTGCCAATGCTGAAAGGGAAGAGAAGAGACGTCGCTTGAAGTTGGGAATCATTGAGGAATCAGAGTTGGATGACTTGTCACCGCCTTCGTCTGTTGCACCAATTGCACCATCACCATCTTCCCCATCACCATCTCCCCCTTCGTCTTCATCTTCTTCCAACATTGGATCCCTGTCGCCAATGGCGGCCGGCTTGTTTGAACAAGCCGAACGTATAGAGAAGGAAAGGCGTGCAAAGAGGGGGTTCATTGAAGAATCAGAATTATCTCTACCTGATGATGGTGATGATAGTGATCATTGTGAAAAACCCATCAAGGACATTCCTGCCGTCGTGAACATCGCAAACAGCAACATAACAAATGATGAAGCTTTTGATCTAGAGGAAGAAGTGAAGGTACATGTAACGGCTGCGAACACCTCTATCGTCGACAGTAATTTCACTACCGCAGTTGCGGAAACGATAAAGTCTCCATCCCTCGGCAACACCACTGTCGAGAAAGAAAGCATCGAGGTCAAGGAAGAGAAGAAACCAATCGATGTGAGAGTGAGAGCTGCAGCCCGAGAGGTTATTTCTGCCAATGATGATGCCGAAAAAGAAATACTCTCATTACGAAAACAATGCGCCATTCTCAGCCACAAACTATCCAGAAGCGAAGAACTCAGCAGGGCTCAAACTGACGAGCTTAAAACTTCATTGAAGTCCGAGAAAATCTTAAGAGGCCTAAATGCCGATTGGACTCGTCGCATGTCTGATGCGCGGAAGGAAATGGACGAGGAAAAGGCCGAATGGAATAAGGATTTTGAGGAGAAGAAAAAGAGCTGGGAAGAGGAAAAGAATGGGTTGGAGGAAAGATTGAAAGCGTTAGAGTGTGAGAAGGAAGAACTGCAATTTCGGTTACAAAGTCAGAACAATATTACCTTTGTCGCGAATTTGTTTTGCGACTTATTGAAAGAAAGAGTGAGAAGCAAGTTGTCACATACAAGGAATCGGCTCTTCCCAGGTCAGACTACGAATACATCGTTGGCCTTAAACGAGACTCAAACGTTTGTTTTTTCTTCGCCTAATCTAACTTGGAGAAGACTAAGATATGGAAAGAAAGCCCCGAATCGCATGCTGACAGTCGGCGGTGCATCTGAGCGACAACGAGCTAGTCGAGCGTTGAGATTATTCAGTTGGGCACGGGCTATCAAAGGCAACAACGGAGTCAGAAACTCAGCGGACAATCAAAAGAATACGCAGAATGAAGAGGATGAAAGTTCATCACCATCATCAAACATTTCTCCACCGCCAGGACTGGAGCCTCTCGCTCCTCTCTTGGTGACAAAGAAGCGGCGTATACCCAAACGGCTATACGCAGAGAAGAAATCGGCGTGGAAAAGTCCATCGCTAGTACCAAAGTTCTTGAGATGACTTGATGGATGACTTGATGCATATGCTAATAATATTCACAACAGTTACATAGTAGAAAACGATCTTGGAGTCATTCAGTATCTAGTCAACAAGTAGCCTTGCTTCATTCAGTCTGCCCCGCAATACAAAGTATAACCCTGCTCAAACCGTGAAAAGAATTGTACCCCCTTCAATTAATTATCTAGATGAATCTGGTCTATGTTCCATGTAGAGAGAGGCAAGAGAAAAGAGCCTACATGGAACATATTAAAAAATTCGCCATGGGGGAACATTAATTTCCTCGTCAGATCCTGGCATTATCGGCAAGCCAACATTATTGTATCAGCCCACCCACTCCACCCAGTACCCAGCACTCTCGCTCTTTCACTCCGCCCGCCGCCGCAACTTCTGTTGTGAATATCTACGTTTCTATTATTACTAAGGTTCTGCTCTACCGAGGCGCTGAATTTTCTGGGCAATTTTGTCATACACCGACGGTTAATTTGATCTTCTCCAAAAAATCCTAACAATCATGTCAATGAATATCTTCCGCCTGTGTGGAGACATGTGCCATGTCTTTTCAATCATTGTGCTCCTCCTCCGACTTCGCGTGGCCCGTAATGCCCAGGGCATCTCCCTCCGCACTCACGAGCTCTTTCTCCTAGTCTTCCTTACGCGGTACACGGACCTCTTCACCACATTCTACAGCCTCTACAACTCGGTTATGAAAGTTCTATACATCGCCTCCACGTCTAGCATTGTTTATGCAATTCGTCTTCAGGAGCCGATTTGTTCGACCTACGATAGGGCTCAGGATACTTTTCGTCATTGGGCATTTGCAGTGGCGCCCTGTGCTGTTCTCGCGTTGCTAACTCATTTAATTTCCGGTGGGTCACTTTTCAGCTTCGTGGACATTCAGGAGATGTTGTGGACATTCAGCATTTACCTCGAAAGTATTGCAATCCTGCCACAATTGATTGTGTTGCAACGTTTCCGCGAGGTCGAGAATTTAACGGGCAATTACATCTTTTTCATGGGGTCGTACCGTGCGCTTTACATCGTTAACTGGATCTTCAGGGCGTATTACGAGCCGGGCTATCGTCATCATTATGTGGTTTATTTTTGCGGGGTGTTGCAGACGTTACTGTATGCCGATTTCTTTTATTATTATTTGATGAGTAAGAGGAGAGGAGGAAAATTTAGTTTGCCAACTGCCGCTCAGCAAAAGTAACGAAGGATTGGAACAGTTTCAATTTCAATGCGCAACTGAGCGAGAATATCAGGCTGAGACTAGTCATTTGCAAATAAGGCTGAGACTATATAGTCATTTGCAAATAGAGGAGTGATTGACATGATAGGGATGATTATGGAGCAGCGTCATTTTCGTTTGAGTAATGGTAATGACCTGCCCAATTCATCCTTTCTCTTCAAGCGATGGGTAATTTTATAAGACGACAACGTATTCCTTGTAAACATTACCAATGCTGCTTTGCAGTGAACAAATGAGCACCTCTCTAACACTACAGTATTTTCTATTCGAGGGCTTGCGCTTGTTACCACCTACTTAAGTACTTGTTCAATAGATCACAAAGATTTGCATGCAAGTTACTCTCATTTACTACATTTTGTTACAGACTACATATGCAAAAAATGATACAACGCAGTTATGAATGAAGATATGCGTATTAATCATTTATCTACACTGTCACTGCAAACCTCTCCTGCCACCAAATCAACTCGCAGGTTGAGGATTGAACATGAAACGTTCAAAGGACAAGAGTGGTGAGTCTTCAGCTTGATCAACCAAGCATACATAGGATCTGATCTAGTACGCTTTTCCCAGTGGTAATCTCGACAGAGAACAACCCGAGAGCTGCAATCATGGCAATTCTGCTGACACTCAACTCAACTGCAGTCAAAGTCTCATAGAGATCAGTGTCGGAAGTGCGAGAACGACGCGGTAGATCCAAATCTTTGTTGTAAGAAATTATTGATTCTGCTAGCGATTGCGACAAAGGCTTGCCGCAAATAGGAATCAATGACGACGTTTGTAATGAGAATTCTGCTGCAGCTGCTTCTCTTGCATTGACCGCTTGGGGAGGAGTTGTGATACCGAACGCCCCAGTTGGCACTCGCGTTTCATCATCCAGCGGTATGCTACTGTGTAGTCTGCTTTGGCAATGACTATTGTCATTACTTGATGGTGCAATCCTTTGCACAAAAGCGCGCCCACCAAACGAAAAAGCATTGGAGAAGAAGAACAATTCCAAAAGGACGACGAGGAGGAGACTGTTGGTATGCGCTCTAGAATTCATGGTTGTAATGGTGAAAGGAGGAGGAAGATTGTTGGAGGATGATTGTAGTGAAGTGTAGTAACTATGATAAGGAGACTTTTTTGACACATCTATTGAACCTCCTCCGCTTGCGCTCTTTCAGCTTCTTATCCAAGACATCATTGGCATTTTGGATTCGGATTGGCGGACACGCCGCACGCACGTGCCGATCACGGTGAAGCCTTCTGGTTGGCGAATAATGAGCGAACATGTCACAGGCCATGATGTTAGTACCACATAATATGGGGCAGAGGGCAGTGTTTCTTACCTACTACACCGAAAGGAGAAGATAAAGATAAGATGGTTAGTTGGCTTGGGCCTTCCACCTCTCCCTCTTGTAGTCTAAAGCAAGTGGAACGCGCAGGGAGATAATTGTGCAGCATCTCACATACCTTTTCTCCAGGTAACATAGTAAGGAAGATCTTGAAGTGAAGTGCGTTTAAGGAGATTATGATGTATAACTGACGCAGTTGCTCAAGCTGAGTTTCTACAGGTAACAATAGTTAAAATCTTAATGTCTCAGTACATTTCGATTGTCTTGAGGAGATTACGAACTGGTTCAAGCTACTATTCGCGTCAATAATGGCCCCAACGAAAGAGACAAGGCTGTCGCGGTAGCATAGCCAAACACGCCCACAAGCAACGCTGGCAAAGTCAGACGGTTCCACTCTTTTGCTTGTGCCATTGCAGCCGCCGTTGTGGGTCCCCCTACATTTGCGTTCGAAGCTAGATAGAGCTCGTTTGGATCTAATCGAAAGATACCTCGACCGATACCAATTAAGAAGACGAAATGAATCGCGATTTGCATCATTGAAAATGCTACAAGAGAAGGAGCTCGGCGGAGAACGAGGAGGAGCGACCCAGATGCACCGGAGGCAGCAAAGAAGAGTTGTAGAAAGACAATTCCAATAGCTGAACCAGAGGATCGAAGTTTCCTGAACCATTTTGGCTGAATTGTTGCAGCGAGTACTGTGACGATAGAAGTTATCACCATTGACGAAAGAGACGGACATATTGCTCTCGTCAGCAGTTCTCCAATCGTGACAAGACATGATGCAGAAGCGATAGAATAAGCTATCGATGATGTTGTAATTTGATTTGGTGTCTCTCCATTTGCAATCACAATAATCATCTCCTAGAGAAGGAAGATTCAATGTTTCTTCTTTGCTGCTGGAAGATGTTTTTGCTCACCAGCCTTTGCAGATAAAATAACAATGCAAAATAGAGACCACAACAACGTTATCGGCTGCAATGCAAATTGATGGAGCATTGTAAGTTCGAGAGTGAAAATGTGTTATCGATTCGTATCGCCAAGATACTATGTTTGAGTTTTCTACTACCTGCAATTGCAGCGCTGACCACAGATCCATCTATGTTCAACGTATCTGCTACAGCCACGAAGTTGATCGCTCCTCCAATGTGCCGTGAGTTTAACGCGCAAGCTACTTTCCATCCATCTTCTCCTAAACTTGTCAGCGGTATCAATGAGAATGTAGCAATTGTTCCAATAATTGTTGACACAGCGCCAACTATAAATGCTATGAGCAACGAGCCAGCATCTCTTATCACTCGTCTTATATCGGAATCGAACAAAAACAGTGGCACAGCAAGAGGTACAAGGTATTTGTTGATTAACCCGTAAACTGGCGATTTGAAGGGTATGATTCCAACGTTTGCAAGCACTAGCGAAATCAGCATGGTAACAAGTGGAGCTGATAGGGCTTTTCCAAATGTAGTCTTTTGCTCCATAGCAATACCAGAGGCCGACACAATCAATAACGTCGTTAAAACAAAGTTAATGTCTCCATGAAGTCCTGATGTTGCTAATGATGACGGCGATATGGCTGCTTTTAAAGGCATTGCTGAGCGATCCTGTTGCTGTGTAATGGGTTGTGTCAGTTTTTGATGGCGATGGCGTACTTTCTGAACTGATGGCATCGGAGCAGACAAAAAGCCATTTACATTTCTGGTGGCAGCCACTAAAATCGTCGTCCATAGCATCAGATGAAGCGATGTACGCCTGCTGTTAGCATTCTGTGTCATGGTTGTAATAAGATAGGGAGCGGACGCAGATTTATCCACTCCAACCCTTGCTACCAACCTATGTTGCGCCGATGGCTAAGTAGGCTCTTGCTGGGTCATGGATCTTTTTTCTTTTTGAAATTTTGGTGATGATGTGGACGATCTTTGTTAACCCTTATTAACCCTTGGATTGGCCCAATCCAAATTCGAAATCCACAGTGAGCGAGATAACACAACCATCAACCATGACGGACACCCCAGCAGCAGCAGCCGCTGCGGCCACGGCCTACAACACGAGATCCATGATGAATCTTTGCTCGCTCGATCCTCCCAAGTATGGCTGGACAGCATGTGGAGGCATCGCATCGATCCTCGACCCTCATGAAATGGCACGTCGACGTGAAGCGAAAGAGACATTTTTGATACGCCAGCGTGGGCAGCTGGAGGAGGCCAGGAAGCACGAACATGAAGCAGCAATGCTGCTAGATTCTAGGCGATCCAGTCAGGAGGGCAGCAAAGACAGCGAATCCCCACAGAAACAGAATTTTGTGTCTGCTAAAAAATACTACACCATTACTGAACCGACAGCGGCTGTGAAGACATCGGATGAGAATAATGTCAGTGTCAGCGACATCAAGGAAAAATCCAGCGACACCACCAGCAATACGAACAATGGCAGCAGCAGCAACGACAACATCTCTGGCAATGATCAAAAAACGATGAAAAAAATCACCATCCAAAAAATGAATGAAGAGACAGGCCTCATTGATATCTACACGTATCACAAAGGCCGCGTGGGAGATGAAGTGAGGGATCCCAAAACTGGTGAACTGTTGTGTGATTCTGATCCAGTCGATACCAATCACAAATGGATTCCACCCAAGATGCTAGTTAAGGTTACGGTATCATTTCCATTGGGAGATCCAGATGAAGAGGAATATCAGGACTCGGATTTATCCGATGAGGAGGAGGATGCTCAAAATGATATCAATAAGGGTGAATTTCAAGGAGGAGATTTGTCGATGCGCAGCACTCCCACCCGTGCATCGCTGAGTAAGTCAAGGTTTAGTAGATCATCGACCGATGGGAACAGTTTGTCAGGAAGTCCTGACAAAATAGACAAGTCTGCTGACAAGGAACTTCCCCGATTCGTCCAAACCGTTGATTGGGATCTTGGTGATCCTTCCACGCCAACTGCGGAGGAATACGCAGCAAATATTGCCTCTGAATTTGGACTCACCTTTCCACAAACGATGGATCTCAAAGAATCCATACAGAAACAGCTAGCTGATTTCACGCATCGTCAGCCACATTTTTACGCACCCATCAAGATTTTGGATCCCTATGGAAATGAAAGACCCAACGCTGCCTTTGGACCACCCGAGCGTCATTGCGGCTCTGTTTGTGGCAGTGGAAACAAGCTTTCCATTCGACGATCTACATCTGGAGCATCTTCTTCGAGGAGGTCCACAGGGGGGGTATCGTCCTCATCATCACGTGGCGCAGTGAAGCCTGATAGGAGAGGGATAAGCGTTGTCCCCAAGGATCAGATTGAAGGACCTAATAAAAGTGGAAATAAGTTTGCGGAGGAAATTCTGAAGAGATGCAAGCAAAGTTCCAAATCACTTTCAACTGAACTGATCAGTAAGGGGCAAGCGGCGCTGTTGATCCAAAAAAATGAAGTGTGTCATATTTGCCACAACCGCAAGGATACTGTACTTTGTTTTCCCTGTGGTAGACATGCTTATTGTGATTATCATTGTGGTGTGAGTATTATTTCATTGTTCTTGTACTCCTTTTTGTCGGAATCAACTCTATGCTCACTCATTCTCATTCTATACTCTGGTTTCATCCAACAAAACAACACCAAATGACAGTCAAGACTCAGCTTCCGCGCAGGCGATTACGACCCCAAGAATCCCACCAGTCTCCCGATAGATTATTGTCCAGTCTGCACGCTTCATTGCACTTGTTCGAGGTGTATTCGCCGACTTGAGACTCTTGCGGGGAAGTTGGAAGAACAATGCAACAAACAGCAGTGCGGACCAAGCGAGGTTGTGATGGAAGGTTTGACACAATTGTGCGCTGACGGTTCAAGACATGGGATTACCAACAACAAGAAAAAATCAAAGGATAAGCAAGATAAGAAGCGACGTCGATCGGATGAAGGCGATGATAGCACACCAAGGCCGCCATCTGCTTCGCGTTCTTCGAGGTCGTCTCCTATTCAACTCGAGGATGGCAAACCGCCGAAGAAACAACGAAAGTCTGAACCAACTCCTGGACCAGTGCCGGTATTGAAAGTGCACCCTTCCGAATTTCCTGTTGAGCTGGTTGGCCTGACAGATGCAGATCCTTCCGACCCAGAAGATATTACCAAAATATTCACGCCGGGAGGTGCATTTGATGCCAAGGATTCATCTTCCCCTGGTTTTCCTCTTGTGGCAAAAGCAGCAAGTAAATACCAAGATATCATTGAAGTGCAGATTGAAAAGAGCTTTCTCATGAACTGCGCTTTGTGTAACGAAGAAGGAACGGACGAACGCATCTGTTGCAGCAACTGCCCAAGGGCTTTTCACACGAAGTGCTTTGAACAGTCGACATCGGCAGTAACATTTCGAGAGTGCAAGCGTTGTGGGAACGACCGCGAAATCCTTCCCGAGGATGAGATACTCACATCTATTGCTATCAATGAAAAGATCAAATCGGCATATTCGCACCTTGCCAACACTCCCAACTTTATATTTTGTGGTGTTATGCTCAGCCAAATTTTGGATATTCTCGAAAAACTGAAAGGTTACGATTACGGTTGGGTATTTGCTGAACCTGGTAAGAAAGTAACGCAGAGTCGGAATCTCTTTTTGTTTAGCTATGACTCAATCTCAACACCTGTCTCCTGTTTTCGTTATTTGCAGTGAACACGGACGAAGTTCAAGACTATCTTGAGGTCATCAAACGTCCAATGGACTACTCTACCATCGCCCTAAGATTGGAGCTGGCCGCATACGGATCAGAATCAGAGCAAAGCTCTATCAACGGCGTGGATGCCAACATGGACCCTATGGAAGTGATTCTACTCAATGTTCTTTGTGATGTAGACCAAGTTCACCAGGTGCGGATAGAGTTCGTGTTTGCTTCATTTTCCACTGCCTGTATATTTATATCTCATCAACCGCTCTTTCTTCATTTTCACAGAATTGTTTTATCTACAATCTCAAAGACTCGGCATTTTATCGTGCTGGCGTTGTCCAACATAAGAAGTGGAATTCCTATTTTGAAAAGTACATCAAAGAGCGCCTCTTGGGATCAATGAGCGTCCAATCTGGCTTTAACAAATTTCGCCTAAACTGCGAGCAAGCACTTGCGGCGCTTAAAAACGGCCAAAGGTTCATCAAGCCGAAGCAAGGCAACGGTGTTAATTGTAGACAATATGCGGTGTTCGACCCAGACACTAAGAGAATTATCAAGCAGTACACTTCGAAAGCATCTGCTAGGTTGGCCGCCTTGGCTCTTCATTCCGCTGGTTATCAGTGTGAGTGGGATCTCACCGAGCAAAATGCCAAAAGTCGTGTAGATGTTGCTCGCGACCCGAAGAAGCTATTGTTCGGATATCAATGGATCCCTACCGATGACCTGAAAAGTGGAAAGTTCAAGATGAAGGAAGCTGATCCTTACGTCCGCAATAGCGAGCTGAAGTCTCCCACTAATGCTACAAACGTGCTTATCTTGAAAGAAGACACTGTGTCTGGAGCTGAGATTCGCGGGTTTGAAAGCGAAGAGTCAGCTTATCAAGATTGGTTGCAGGAAAGAACATCATCTGTTGCTGCATCAGATGATAATGCAGAAGACATCAATATCTCTGCATTCGTGAAAAGCTACCTTGATGGACAGGCATCAATCAACGGCATAATTTGGAAGAGAGTTCTTCCTCGCCAAAGTCCAGTGCCAGAGCTTGCTCCTTCTCTGTAATATTACTTGTCCGAGACAACGACATAATATTTTTTACGTAACAAACGATAATACATAATAAGAGCGAAAACATATGTTTTCATTAACTGCATCTAATGTCACCGTCCTTTCTCTTTCTTCTTTGAATCCCCATTCCGTAATTTCTTCATCATCTTCGCGGGGACCTTCCCTTCAATTGACCCATTATTCATCCAAACTTCAGCCCCAAGATCGCTACCTTCGGTTTCCCATCGCGAAACTTCTACTTCTTTACTTTTCTCTTTAAACGAAGAATCCACCATGTCCACATCTGACGTTCTTTCAGGAACTATCTCTTCGTCTTTTGAGGTCATGTCTTCTCTCATAGATCGTTGGAATACCTGTTGAGCTCTGCGATAATTTCCAGCTCGCTCTTCCATTATTTCGTAGGCACGCCAAACTGCAGTCTTATCATCACTTTGAGATGAGAAATATTTCAATGTTCTCTCAAAGATAGATCTGGCGTCAACAAAATTTCCCAAATCAGCCTCCATCAGCGCCCAGGCAGTTACTGCAGCTACATTGCGCTGATCAGCATCTAGAGCTCTACTGAAACATCTTCGTGCTGCAGCATGGTCGCCTTCTTGATCCTCAAGCACTCCCCACGCTTGCCATAAACGTGCGCACCTGCGTCCTCCACTTTGACCACCACCAGGTTGTGCACAGGCCCAAATACCTTGCTGAAAGACATCCCGGGCAACTTTTGCGGTGTTGTATCGAGTTTCAAGAACACCCCATGCTTGCCACACTGGTGCATGCCTTTTGTCTACTTCAGTTCCTCTTTTAAGGAGATCTCTGGCTGCGTCTATATCACCTAATTCAACGACATACAAAGCGTAAGCTTGGTAGACACCCGCATCTCTAGGATTGACCCTTAGAGCCCTTTCAAACAAATCTAGTACTCTCCTTGAATTCACTTCATCCCTAGGCCGCCGACTCTCCATAATGGCATACGCTTGCAGTACGCGAGAATTCCTTTGATCGAATGTCAACACCTTCTCAAAACATTCTTGAGCAGTGTCGAAATTGCCACATTCTGATTCCATCACCCCCAGCTGAAGATATGCAGCAGAACATCGAGGGTCAGCTTCCAACGCTTTCCTATAAAGTTCTCTCGACTTCCTAACACTCTTCACATCGTCTTCTTTTCCCTTTTTGTATTCCATACTAGCCCAAGCCGTGTAAACGAATGCATTTGGTTTGGCTCCAATACGTTGCAGTTCGCGTTCAGCACTTTGATAACAAGCTCTGCCAGCCTTGGCTCCCTGGCGTAACTCTTTGGTACGGAGTTGAGCCAACGCTACCCACGCTGCAGCATGAGAGGGACGCGATCGCAATGCTTGTAGGTATAGCTCTTCTGCTGCGGCAAGATTGCCCATTTTTTGCTCTAACGTTCCCAGTGTCTGCAGCAAAAATGGATTTGGCCCAACATCAGGAATTGTTCCAAGCTTAGGGCCGGCGTCATAACGATCCTTTTTCTCGCTTTTCTTTGTCCTGTTGTCTATTTTCTTCTCCGAAGGACCTCTTACTGTTACGAAACCTCCACTACTCCTCCCAATTCCCTCTTTCAACAAGGCCTTTGCATATTCCAAGTCTCCTCTCCTTTGAGCTATTCGACTCAAACCTAGATAAGCTCTTCCATCGGTTGGATCCATCTTCACAGCTTGTAAATAAAACTCTTGCGCCTCCTCCAATCTACCATGACTCATGTCCTTTTTGGCAAAGTGCACTAATCTATCGACATTGACGGAGAGCGCCTTTCCCAATCGCACGCCTTCACGAAATTGGACCGCGCGTGACGAATCCAACAAAGATGTAGCGTATTCAATTGACATTCCGTCGGAAGATCTTGTGTACCCATAT
Organism: Skeletonema costatum; assembly: GCA_018806925.1. Classification (NCBI taxonomy): domain Eukaryota; phylum Bacillariophyta; class Thalassiosirophyceae; order Thalassiosirales; family Thalassiosiraceae; genus Skeletonema; species Skeletonema costatum. Next base: position 111,537 of record JAHBBA010000826.1, on the reverse strand, counting down.
ATTCGATCTTCTACCATTCGGGTTAAGTCTTTATCAATACTGAGTGGTTCCGATTCTTTAGTTTCTGCAGTAACAGTTGTGGGAGGCGGAGAAGGTCGAGGTGCAAGCGGAACCCCTACTGATACTGCTGCTGTAAAGGTAGCGTTGGCAATGAAGTTACTTTTCGAGGCTGCTATTGGGACATTTACGGGCGATGGCGCAGGTGTTGTCGGATTAGCCACAGACTCATATGCAGCAGCTGTTGCCATCGCAGTTACATTGGACATATTTTCTTCACTTGCAATCTTTGCTTGATTATCCTTTCTTTTCTTCTCCTCTCTCAATTTATTCAACTCCTCTTCCCTTTCCTTTGTTCTGTGTAACAACAAAAATACGGTTAGATGATTGAGTATGTCACAAATTTTGATAGATCTTTCTGAAATACAACGAAGCACCGAGACTTACCCGAACAAGTCTTCCCTGACACTCTTCTCATCCAAAACAGGATCAGGAAACAATGAATCAAAACTCCAAATGGAGGGAGGCGCCTGATGCTTCTTCAACGACGTCAATCGCATTTTTTCGTACGTTGCATTGCGTTTCCGACGGGATAGAAGAAGCGCCTTCTCTGAGGGTGAGAGAGGCATCTTGCGATTGTATTTTCGTCGCTTGCCGCCCCCTCTTGTGCGTTTGCCAGCAGCTTTAGTGGTGTTGCTGTTCTTATTGGTGGGTGAAGTTTTCGTCCTCTCAACAGAACCTAACGAGGAATCAATTGTCATCCATGACGTAGCTTGAACTCTCAGGTCCGTAGGAGTTAATCTATCCGTTGCCAAGTTTGGACTACTTCTTGGTGATGCTATATATTGAGAAGCCAGCATGTGAAATTTATTTCTTGTGCCGTAGTTATTGATACTGAGCACCGATGGACGAAATGCGCATATCATGTGCACATTGATTACAGCTAAAAGAACAAGGCACGGCATGATTCTTATTCTCGATCTTGGTTTTATCCTAACCTTGGTGGACGACGTGTGCAATGAATTTAATTTGTTGTGTTCCTTCGAGCTGCTGCAGTTGGTTGAATTTATTGACAATGAACTCTGCCAGTTCCGACACCGGCGCCAACTTTGTTCTTCCTCCACCGATATCATTCCTTCTTTTGCAAAAAATATACGTGTAGATAGTCTGACAATTACTTATCAAGCAGAACTTGCTTTACTATCGGTGGATGATATAAAAGTGGTCTAGAGCTGGCAAGCCGTGTGGTCCTCCCCATCAAAGATCCTTTTCATGTTGCCGGAAGACACATTGTTGCCAGCAAGCAACCTGCGGATGGCATGATGACTCACAACTCCCAAAGAGGAAGAGGAAGGCGAGAAGCGAGGAGGGAGAAAAGATCTCTCTTTCAAGTGGTCTGACCTCCTACCTTTCCTTTCTCGGAGACGCAAGGAGGACGGAGGAGAGGAGAGGAAACTCATCTCTCCCCACCAATCATCTCCATCCGCGGCGAAATGGGGACGTGCCTTATCTCCTCGGCAGAAAAGAACACAGCACAGTAGCGCCTAACACCATACCTACCTAATAATACAATATCTGCCCGCAACCATGGCCAAGTCAATTCGATCAAAGGCTAAGCGTAAACATCGCACTGAGTTCCGTAACACCATTGGGACGGTGAGTGAATGACTATCGTGCCTGCTTGGATGCATTAAATATATGTGTGATGCTCTCGTAAACGACGTTGTCTGACATTTTGTTGTTCTTTCATTATCCTGCAATCCATCGCTTCCTTGCTTGTGATTTATATGTGTAAAATTGTGTCTCAATGACCATCCATCACTCTATCAAACTGATATCAAAACGTATCTTTACAAAGGATGTTGCAAATAAAAACATGGATACAATCCAATCCAAACTCCAAGAATGTATAAATAGCGGCCAATTAAATTCGTTTGATCGTCTATCCAATCTCTTTGCTGGAAAGTCAGAGACTGACGGAGACGACGATGCGATGGAGACCAATAATATTGCAATGAAAGATGAATCCAAAATACCAGCAAAGAAGTCTAGTGCGAAGAAACATCCCATGACAGGTATGTATGGGGATAAAAGATCAACAAAAGTGGCTGAAAAGAAATATAGAAAGGAGAGAACTGCCGCTGGAAGTACCACGCCCAGTAGGGGACGCGGTGCATCTAGGATTGAAGGCCGTGCAAAGAGGAGCAGTAGTAAGAAGAGGGGCAAGAAGATGGCAACAATCTAATCGATATTTTGAGGGTTGTTGGGTTGTTGGTGCAACGAGTAGGATCGAGGCTGACCAAGGCAAGCATGCAGTCTAATCATAATGTAAAATAAGAAGTTTCCGAATATACAGCATCATGAGGCAATTTGATTATGTATAACAACTTTTATCTGTTCTACTTCTAGTGTCTAGAAGTTAGCATTTACTTCTTACAGAACGTCATATTCTAATACAAGCCATCTTCCTTCATCCATTGCGCAGCTTGCTTGGCGTAATATGTCAAAATGATATCGGCTCCAGCTCTCTTGAAGCAAGTCAAAGTTTCCAAAACAACATCCTTCTCATCTAACCACCCCCTTTCTACGGCAGCCTTCAACATGGCATATTCTCCACTCACGTGGTATGCAGCGATAGGCAAGTCAGAGTTGTCCTTCAGTCTTCTGATAATATCCAAATAAGGCATACCAGGCTTCACCATAAGCATATCAGCACCCTCTTGAGCATCTAATGCAGCCTCGATAAGTGCCTCACGTCCATTGGCAGGGTCTTGTTGGTAAGTCTTTTTATCGCCGAAGCCAGGATGAGAATCAAGCGCATCACGGAATGGACCGTAGTAGGCAGATGCATATTTGGCAGTGTAGGAAAGAATTGAAACATTGGTGAACCCTTCTGAATCAAGAGCATCACGGATGGCTTTGACACGACCATCCTATTTAGCAAAGAGTGCAAAGACAAGTTAGATACTGCATCTTACAAAGAAAAGAGCAACACAACAAGAAATAGAGCAAAAGATGTGCGTGAAGCATTTCTTCAACTTACCTGCATATCACTGGGTGCAACAATATCAGCACCTGCCCGAGCCTGACTAACAGCTTGCTTACAAAGTTGATTGATAGTAACGTCGTTCAAAATAACTCCATCCTCAACAACACCATCGTGTCCCTGATCAGAGTAAGGATCCAATGCTACATCGGTACATACAATAGCATCTGGGTACTTTTCCTTAATCATGCGGATTGAACGGTGAACAATTCCTTCTGGGTTGTATGCCTCGCATGCAAGGTTTGTTTTCTTGTCATCGGCAACCTTTGGGAAGAGGACAAAAGCCTTAACTCCAAGTTCCAATGACTCACCAATTTCCTTGAGCATAGACTCAGCAGAATGACGCTGGCATCCAGGCATAGATGGGATTTCTGTATTGTGGTCCTCATCATGGATGAATAGTGGATAAATGAAATTGGCAGGGGTGACAATATTCTCGCGAACCATGGCACGAACTCCAGCTGATTTCCGGTTACGACGAGGTCTTGCGCGTTGCTGCACCCAAACTCCTCCGTTATTGTTCCTAGCTACAGCAGGTGAATCTCCAGCAGTGGGATCAAATGCTTCATATCCAAGATTGTCATCAATTCCATTCATGGTACGGTCGACAGGTTCCATGTTTCCTCCTCCGTAGAGGTTAGTGGCGGTACGGCCGGCCGATGCAGATGGAGCAAAGGCATTGGCAGATGAAACTGCGAGTGCAAGGATGGCAGCAGAAATCTTCATGTTAGGCGGTAAATAGAGGCGTTAGAGTGGAATGAAGTTATGAAAGAAGCATCGTTTCTAAAGTTGCAGTGTAGAAGATCGACAAATCTTGTGTGCGGTGCCTGTGATTCATCGGTTGGCGTGTAGACGTGGAAGGGTCCGATTAGAAAATCCCAATTAAAATCACCACGAACCTCTGCCGCCTCCGCTTCGCCCTTCATTCACCTTCACCCCTTCACCCTTCTATCACAGCGCCAACACGCTACTTCTTACTTCTTGCACCAGCACCATGGACTCCGTTATTGCTACCCTCCAAAACTTTGCCGAGGATCCCATCCCTGCAGCCTGTGTTGCCGTAGGCAGTTTGAAGCTTCTTAGTGTCTTGTTGGGGGTAAGTGTTTGTGTTCCGTCATCACAAGTGTTATTTGATATGAACACGCACGCCACAAATGGCCGCAAATATTATTGAAGGTATCCTAACTTATCTTCTCGTCGCTGCTACCCATCCACAACAGCTTCTTGGCTACATTTACAAATGGCAATTCCGCCCCAGCGTCAAAGTCACCAAATTTGGAAAATATGCGGTGATTACTGGTGCCACGGACGGAATCGGAAAAGCCTACGCTTTTGCTCTTGCAAAGCGTGGCATGTCTATCATTCTCATCTCACGAACTGAATCAAAGTTGCAGGAAGTGGCCAAAGAGATTGACGCCAAAAACTTCAAGGGAATTGAAAAGACAAAGTACATTGTGTGTGACTACTCCAACTTTGACCAAAAGACACGCGACAGTATGGAAAAGGATTTGAAGGATTTGGATGTGGGTATTTTGATCAATAATGTTGGACAGAGCTACCGCTACCCACGCTTTTTCCATGAGCTTCCCAAGGAGGAGATTGGATCATTGATTGAAATGAACATCAATTCTACCGTTTGGATGACAAAGATGGTTATTGATGGTATGGTGGAACGTCGTCGTGGTCACATTGTGAATATCTCGTCTGGTTCAGCTGATTATTCCATGCCTCTTTTGGCCGAGTATGCTTCAGCAAAGATGTTCGTTGAGAGGTTTTCTGAGTCATTGGATGCGGAATACAGGCAGAAGGGTGTTAGGGTGCAATGTCAAATTCCCTTCTATGTGGCAACCAAGCTCGCCAAGTTGAGAAGAAGTTTCACTGTCCCTACTGCTGATGAGTATGTGTGGCTTGCTATGAGATGGATTGGACAAAGTGGCACTGTATCTCCTTTCTGGGCCCACGCCTTGCAAGGATGGGTAATGAACACTTTCCCTGCGGCAGTTGTTGAGAGCGGTGTGATGAGTATGCATGCTGGCATCAGGAAGAGGGGATTGAAGAAGGACGCTAAGATTGCTGCTGAGGGCAAGAAAAACTAAGCGACCACTCCTGTATTGATTGCGTGGTAACTTAATCACAGTTTCTCAATAAGTATGTATAAAAGCTCAGTTTTGTATCAAGCATTATGCATATTCATATCCGATAGTCTTAGCCAGGATGCATTTAGGGCGAAAAGTATTCATCTTCAACGTTCGCAAATCCAGCGTCTGCTCTACTTTCATCATCGCTTGTAATTCCATTCAGATTTCCTCCATTGCGACGATCTAGTCTATTAAGAAGCAATCCAATCAACACACCCAAACCTGCACAGCTCATGAACAGGAACTCCACATTTGGAATGTACGAATTCCCACTCGCTTTATAGATTGATGCTATCATGAGAGGGAATAGGGCAAGCCCGATGTTTTGAACTGACGTGATCACACCAAACGCTGTACCAGTGAACTTTTTATCAACTGTGAGAGGTACCGAAGGCCATATCACGGCAGCATAACACGAGTAAGCGATACCTTGACCGACCAACGGTAGAACTGGTGAGCTGTGCGATACCGCCATGGTTAAATGAACGATGAATAGCAGCCCAGAGGCAAGCGAAGCAATTTGCGCTCTTCGACCAATTTTGTCCACCAATAAACCCAATGGGGGAGATGACAGTGCAGATATGAGGTAAGGAATAGACATTACTTTCCCTGCGCGTTCAGTGGAAGCACTCTCTTTCGTACAATAATCGCTGGTGCATGCCGAGTGCCAGAAAGGGTCGTTGCACTGAACGTCATGAGTCGTAAGATTAGGATAGACATACGCTTCATTGTCCCACTCGCCACTCTGATCTGATGCACTGCTGGTAATGTTCACAGACGATGGCAGCAACGGAGCTTGTGATGCATCGATCGAGCACAGAGCGCCCGTGCTATCCGATAGTGATGGATTATTTGTTCCATTTTGAAGATACCCCAACGTGCATTGATCAGGATGAAGCAAGTGGCACGATGAGGGTGCCGGTTTGTAGTAATTCCTTTCCAGAAGAATGCCAGCAGCCACATTGTTGAAAGGCAAGACGCACCCGTACACAACGAAGCATGATATAGTGAGCAGCCAAAACATTATTCCAAACTTTCGAAAGTCAGTCAAGTGAACCTCGTCAGATTCGGAGCATGGATTGTTATTTTCATTTCTAACTGGAGCGTCATCTTCCAATAAAGCTTCTGTGAGCGTAGATGCCACGTCGCCACCTCTTTTCTTTAGTTTCTTTATCGCTCTTCTGTCAACAAAAATGATCAGTGCCGCTGCTAACAAAGACGAAAACGTCAGTACAGGCCCTATCCAGAACGCACTCTGAATTCCGCCTCGACTATTGGCTACCTTTGGAGAAGTTATGTTGTTGAATATCGATCCAAGACGAGAGACACTGAGCCCGATACCCATGGCAAAAGCTATGTCCTTTCCCTCAAACCAATCTGAGGTAATCGTTGATTGGGCCACACACAGAGACTCTGCACCGAGTCCAAAGACAAATCTGCCAAGGTACATGACTTCCCAACTTTTGTTCGATACTCCAATCGACAATAGAACAGATCCACAACAAACAATTGACGCAAATACAAGGAGACATTGTGGTGCTCCGTAGCGATCAACAAAGTTACCACCGAACAGAGGTAATATAACATTTGGAATTGAATAGACTGTATAAAGCAGATTGAAGTTTCTCTCAAAGTTGGAAGACTGCGGCATGTAATCTGAAAGTTGTTGATGTAATGCAGATGGAATGTCATAGCTGTAGTAAGATGCAGTCATTACGGTACACGTCAGCGCCAACACTAACCATCGTGAACGCAAGGAGCTCTTGCTGAAGTGCATTGCTGCTGGCTGATGCTGCGTTAACGTATGTGAAAAGTCTTCATCGTTGTTTCCGTAGTGAAGTTGGTTTGATTCATCGACATTACCATCGTCATCCGGCTCCAAGCCCATCGGCGTAGTTCTCTCCGGCATCCGATCGCCACGGTTTCTTAGATAGGTCTCCATGATGATGGACAAACGCCTCAGGGATAGGGGCTTCTACTTTACGATGGTGTTGTTGGTTTCGTCGCAGTGATCAGAGTGTGTATGTGAGAACAAAAGCTGACATCGTGCGTTGATTTTTGTTTTTTTGATTTTTTGAGATTTGCTGTGCACCTACACCTACCCATTAATGCACCTACTCACTAACCTACGACTAAACCACTTTCACATCCACCACTAAACCACTGCCTTGCTTTCACATCCACCTCTCTACCAAAAGGCGCTTGCTCTCTACCATAGCATCATAAGTCTACTTTCTACTTTTGTGCACAAAGGCTTCATACTTCTAGCAATTAGCCATCATACAAGAGTCAGCGCCAAACACCACCGCCATGTCGTCACAGCCACAGCAGTATTTCGATCTCAACATTCCTCTACCTGCATCGAGACGAAAACATCAAGCCCAGATGTGTCAGGCGCGTCTGCATCAACTGGGTTACCACGGCATCGCATTTTGTCACACTGCATTTGGTCGTCTCAAACCGGAAAGAGATGATGCTGATAAAACGCTGCCATGGAATCAGTTATTGTCATCTGACGCGGATGTAGAAAGTCAATCAAATTTTGGCAGGGCGAATTCTCTTGGAATGAAAGTCTACCGTCGGCTGAACATCGTAATCGAAGAAGTGAGTGATGTTTCTCAAATACTCCTTCCATCCTCGGTCGATGCACAACAAACATCAAGAGAGCTGTTCCAAAAATACGATATAATCTCACTGCAGCCAATGAATGAGCCTGTTTTGCAAAGCATATGCGAACTGTTGTCTCAGTCGAATGAAGCAAATTCCAACAACAATCTTACAAACCATGTTCAAATTATCAATCTAGAATATGCTACTGGATCGAGAGGAGGTCACGGGCTTCCTTATAAGCTGCGCAAGGATTATGTAATCAAGGTGCTTGAAGCAGGGGTTACTTTTGAACTGAATTATAGTACTGCCATGTTGGATTCGAAGCGCAGACATGGTTTCCTACGCACTCTTGTTGATTTCCAGTCAGCATTCAATGGCATCCAAAAGAAGCACATGCTTCTGAACAAGTATATTCATAGCCACCAATACAATCAAACGAAATGTAAGAGTGAGCACTTCCCATTGCTACTTAGCTCTGGACCAAGACAAAATTTTACGAAAGGAACAGATGAAGGCATTATGGCACTGAGATCTCCTCACGATGTAGCATTCATAGTAAACCATCTGATAGGGAATGGTGTGGATTCAGGTGACAACTACACATCACATGCTGCTGGTGGTGGCAAAAGAAAGAAGATAGGACGGATCGTTAGTACAGCTGAAAAGGTTTTGGTCAAGGCCAGAGAGCACAAGTTGGGGATGATAACTTGCAATGATCGAGGAACAACATCCAGCAAGACAATGAGGGCGTTAGTTGTAGACTCAACTGGATATGATCTTGATGAAGGTAGCGAAGATGAAGATGATCCTTGTGATAGCCTGACAGATTGGCTATCGAAATCGATAGGTAAAACGCAAATGATCGATACAGGAGAGAAAAGTGACAAACTTGACAGGGAAACAAAAATAGATATGCGGTCACTACTTGCAAGTAAAAAAGTTAGAGAAGAAGCCTCGTCAAAGGTCAAGGACAACAAACGTAAGGAACCACCGACAGATACAACAGACAAAGGAGATGATTTAGAAGATGGATTTATTGCACTTTAATGTAACAGTCATTTTACTCTGCGTTAGCCTCAACCAAGGCAGAACCAATCAATGCTTCGTTTGACCTAACGCCCATCAATGCTTTCGCTGCTGATTCAATTGTTTCATCAGTTTTGCAAAATGCTACTCTAATGAACTCGTCGGATGCGCCTTCCATTGCCTTTTCCCTTGAGAAGAATGGACTCGATGGTATGCATAAAACGCCCTTCTCCTCTGCCATCCATTGGCACAAAGCCCAGTCCAAGCGTGCCTCTCCTCCGGGAGCTGCTGGATTCTTTGTGTACTCTGGCCCCATCCTCTCAGCTGGAAGAGCACGGCGCAGCTCTGGAGTAATTCTCGCGAAAATGAAAAATCCACCTCCAGGTGTGCGATCATAATCTGGTATTGCGAATCCTGCCTCCTTCAAACCTTTTCCCAACAAGTCACGCTTGCGACGATACTTTGAATTAAGATATTCATAATATGAATCATATCCCTCATACGGCTCATCTGCCTTGGGTAAAGTGCGTGCCAATGCCTCTTGTATTACAGTTGATGCGCAAAACTGTACATATGGGAGCTGCAGTAGAAAGCAATGTTGTGACATGTTTTAGTTGGATTTTATCTTGGAACATACAAAAATAAGAATGAGACGGACTAAGAGACACACTATGAACGTACCAATTGGTGTATGGGTGAAATCAAGTTTGAAGGGCCAATACACCAACCCACTTGCCAGCCCGTTGCCGAAAATGTTTTTCCGGCAGAAGAGACGGTAATCGTTCTGTCCCACATTCCTGGAAGAGAAGCAAAGTGGACATGTCCTGGACAAGAGTTTCCTACACCAAGCAATTCGTCTTTTGGAGGTGAAGAGTGGACAATGTATTTGTAGACTTCATCAGAAATAACCACACATTGAGGACCAGCGGCAATCACGCTGTCAGCAATGTGCTGCATCTCTGATACATTGAATACTTTACCAGTCGGGTTATGAGGCGAGTTCAATATGATTGCACGAGTTTTGGGAGATATTGCTTGTTCCAACTTCTCAGGTTCTAAAATCCACTCTCCACCAGTAACTTCTTCGTTGTTTTCACTGTATGGTACAAATGTGAGAGGAACGTAGACAGGAGTCCCCCCTGCAAGCTTGATTTGATTCTGATATAAATCAAAGAATGGCTCAAACAGAATCACTTCATCTCCTGGCTTTACCAAAGTTTGCAAACTCAAATAAAGTGCTTGACTGGCGCCAACAGTAACAGATACTTCGTTCATTGGATCAATTGTCCTATGCATGTGCTTTGAATAGCGCCGTGCCAATTGCTTCACTAAGTTTGGATGACCTGCAGTTCGCGTATACTGATGTGGCGATTGTTTGGTTGAGTCGATTGTGGCAGATACTAGAGCTTCTACAGCAAAATCCGGTGGAAGCCAATCGGGAAAACCTTGACCCAAATTTGCCACGTCATATTCTTGGGATAGTCTTCCAAACTCTGACCATACTGTTGGTCCTGTCATGGTTCCTAATCTCAGCATGGCTTCTCCAGCATGGCTTTCGCCAGAATAAGCTTCATCTTGAATATTATCTTGATCGTAAGCAATTGTGTCTGATAATATAGCTGCCACGTCTCCATCGACCGGTGTCGATTCGCAGATTCCATCAAAGCACGGAGCTCTATCCACTGTCTCCACAATTTCATCTTCATCCACATCACTATCCAGCGCTAGCAATGTTGTTATACTGTCTTTCTGTATTGACGATGCAAATAATGTGGCAGATTCTGGATTTCGCAGCTCTGACGTTGGCAGGCTGAGCGGTTTTGAGGAGATGAATCCATTGCAAAGAAGTGGTGATTGCACCAGCAGACCAAGGAACGCGGGATGGTTATTCAGCAATGAGATCATAGTAATTCTTTTTGTGCAGAAGTTTGATTTTGTGCACAGTTGTTGAGAGTATGTTCTATTCCTCTGACTGCAGCATCGTTTCATTTTGTTCTTCGTCAGAGGCCATGCGGATGCGGCGGATGCAGTGACTTGAAATAAATGCGAGGAGTCAGCCGTTTCCCGCCACATGTACGTACCATCTCAAACTACCTCTAGATTCAATAATGTTCATATGAGTACCTTTCAGTACATAAGTATGTAGTGAAGCGGTATCAACGTCGTCACGAGAAAAGAGACACGAGCAATAGCGCGAAGCCCTTTATTTATATTATTCATGAAACTGCGAACCGAGAACCGCAGCCCGCAGCCGCCGGCATCGGAACTCGGAAATTTTACAGGCTAATACACCATGTAAACCTGAGCAGAGCAAACTGCGCATGTCACGCGGTAAGAGACAGGTAATCAACAATTAGCCAGATGATTCAGTTGAACTTACGGAGAAGGCAAGTAGAGCGCGTCATCAACTGTCGTCGACTGACAAGCCTTCGCCGTTTGGGCGGCGAAAACCATCTGCTTAGCCGTTCCTCCTCGCACTTGGCAAAAAGCTTGCTTTTGGGCGGCGAGGAGTGTCCTTTGAAGCTCTCGCCACCACGCCGATCCTCAACCTCAACCCTCTCCTGCTGCTGCTCTCCTGCTGCTGCCATCTCTACTCTGGATGGAACAATCTATCATAACATCGTAAGTTGAAGAGGGAACCATGAGCAAGTTATGCGACGCCGATGCGGATTGCCATCGCATCTTCCTGGAAGATCTTGTTCGCCGAGAGCAACGCAAAGCCTATCAAAAAGAAGATTTCCTTTCGAGGCGGTGGCAACAGGATCTTTGGGAAGATGTGGCCTCGGTAGAAAAGATCCGATTTGCAAGTAAATCGCCGTCTTCTGTTATCCCTTCTGCTCCTGAAGCTCCTCCATCTGACTTGTGCGTTGACTGGAGGGAAAAGATTTGTGAATGGAAGTACAAAGTAGTCGACTGCTTCGACCTGGACCGCGAGGTAGTAAGCATCTCCATGTTCTTTCTCGATAAATATCTAGAGAAACACTTTGTCAACGAAGAGGTGAGTTTGTTGCACAACATTCATTCACATCATATCAATTTGCCATCTATATCTTCAGCTATATCGCTAACCATATCCAACGCACTGCACTGCGTCTTGTGTTCAGCTTTTTCAACTAGCAGCAATGGCCTGTATTTATCTTGCAACCAAAATTCACTGCCCAAAGAAGATTTCCATGAAACAAATTGTGTCGCTAGGCAGCGATGGATGTAAGTTGAATACTATGTGCTATTTTCCTTGCATACTAATACTAGATACAAAACAGCTTCCTCACCATCAACATTCTCGTCACATCTTGCAGTCACCACGAATCACCTTGAAGCAATGGAGCTCTCTGTAGCTGATACGCTAGGATGGCATCTACACCCGCCAACAAGCATGCGGTTTATTGAGAACTTCTTCCCACTTATCATGTGTGACGTGAGCGACGAGTTTGGAGTTGCAAGTGCTTTAGAGCTCTCTAGATTTCTGACAGAGCTTAGTGTTTGCGTGTACCAATTCACCTCCTCAAACTCAAAGCCGTCTTCGGTTGCCATAGCGGCAATACTTCTCAGTATTTCTCACTTCCAACTCCCTCATACAATTGAAGACAAATTCAGGGAGCTTGCAGCGAGTTTATCACTGGAATTAAACTCGCCTGAGATCAGCAAGTGTGGCAAGCTCTTAAGCGTTATCTACGCATGTCACATATCACACGACCCTACTCCATTCCGGTAGGCACTTTTATTCAACTACCTTCGACTGCACTATCTTAACTGGATGACACAACATCCAGCTGTTGAAAGTAATCAATCGTCACCCACATGTAGAAACTGAACACACACCATGATTAAAGAGTATACAGTTACTTGGCCTCAAGAACAAGGATTTCCCTGAGGTAACTGTTTTTCTCTCCAACTTTAAACCAAATTCGAAATCTGATGAGCAAATGTAAAGTAAACTAATAGTATCAGAACAATTTACTCCATTATTACTTCTTCTTCGCGTTGGTGCTCCATTGCACTGGATAGCTCAGCAAGGGCATGCCCCGAGACTCCAAGAAACATGGGAAGGTCGGTTCTCTGTCGAGATTGAGATATTCTACTTCCAACATTCGTCGACTCCTCGTCTGGACTTTCTGTTGCTGCTACAACCTCATATTCCTCTGCCAAACCCATAGTCTTTAATCTACTCTGCAGATCCCGCAGCAGAACAGTCTGATTAAATAATGATGGAGGATGTGGCATATTGCGGCTTTTACCAGAGCTTCTTGCAGTCTCATTCTTCAAAATGTGAGAGCGCTTGTGAGATCCATTCCCAGTAAAGATTAAAGTTTTGTCCAAAGGCACGTTTTGCTTGGTTTCATACTGAGAATGCAGACCCTCCTCGTCCATACTTGCTCCATCACTCACAAGCATAGCGCTCGGAGTAGTAATACAATGATCATCTTGTATATTGTCAGAAAGAGACTCACCAGCCATATCTTTGCTTCCCTCATCAGAGGTATGTGGTAGAACAAGATTATCTAATTCTGACATTGTGCTGTAAGATCTTTCCACGAGATCCTTCAGCTCTCCCAACCAATTTTTCCAGTCCGTCTCAGATTCTTCTGACCTCGAACGTGATTCTTCAAACGCCCACAAACTAATTTGCGCTCCTTCAAGATTAGACTTTAGCATATCAATGAGATTATTCATATCTCGTCCATCCTCGTTGCCGCAAGCACGTTTCAGATTCTCTTCACAACTTTTTGTAGTACTTGAAGAAGGCATCGAAAATGCAGATTGTAAGTATAAATTTCGTTCCCTTGCCATCTGCACTGCGCAAGCAATAGTTGTTATTACAGACTCAACGTGATGCGTCTCCTCCAATAGGAATAGTTTCAAACGAGAAGTCGAAAGAAACTCTGAGAGTAGAGCACGTAAAAACTCTCCGACATTGTCCGTCCATTTTGTTAGTCGAGAGAGTGTCAAAACACAATCAGATTCTAGCGTATGTTTCAGATCGTAGGCGAAATCATCCCAATCAGTGATGCCATGAAAATTCACTCTATGCCGAGACACAATATTTTGTAGAGATGTTGTTTGATCTACAATGGCATGGTGTAGAATCTTTCGACATCGATGTAATGTCAGCTTTGGCTTGTACGATTTTACCATTGCCGCTTCTACTGTGTCGTGACAACGTAGTTCTCTGTCCAACCAAGCTCTCTCCGCACGCCGAGACGCTGGAATGTTGTTCGGTCCAATTCCTAAACGTACTCCTGTACCGACTGACAACATACGGAGACATGATTGCATTGTGTGCAATAATTCTGTGTGTGATTTTGCCAACTCGACAACGCTATGGAGGTAAGTTTGTACTGATTCTTCGTTTGTGTGCTGCTGGGCTGTCTTTATCTTTGTCACTTCGTCGCTAATGTGGCATGCTCGGGATTTTTCGTTTGCTCCTCCCACGTTCTTGCAACAATCAACTGAGGAGATCAGAGGAGGAGCACCAATTGATCCAAGTAATTTTGATATTTCTACTCGGGGTTTTAAGAGCATATTGTTGCAAGTGGTGTCAACAAGCGGTGTCCTTGTCGTTATAGACATAGTAGCAGCATCCAAAGTTTGTCGGTTGTCATGACGCGTATCTTCATCGCCTCCACCACTGTTGCTGCTGCTTCGAAATGAATTGTATACTCGATTGAGCGGAGTGTCGGCATCTGGTAACAGAGCGACATCAGCATCTTCGCCGAAGGCATGGTGTTCATTGTGATGATGTATGTGAGGACCGAACACAATCATCGTCTTCGAAAGATAAGGAAATTGATTGAGTTTCACAAGAGTAGTACTATGGTACTTGTCTTTCACCACTTGCTCTTGAGCAAAGGGCAATGAAGAAAAAAACACAAACTGCGCAAAAACGAATTGTAATTCCTACCACCTACGAAAATGTGGCATGAATGATACACATTTAAAGAGCTTGAGTAGTGGAATACGTCCTTCTGAATTATTACAACCAACTATATTACGTCATCAGAAGCTGTGCATAGCTGCAATAACATCGTTAGATACGATATGGCGTTACCATAGAGTGTTGATGCGGCCATCCCAAATTGGACCTCATCAGGTCACCTACGACGCTGTCGCTCAGCTGGTCAACATATAAAGAGCTTAAGTAGTGGCATGTATCCTTCTATGCTATCGTAACCAACGATAATGCGTCATCAGAAGCTGTGCATTGCTCCATTCACATCGTTAGATACGATATGGCGTTAGAGTGTTGATGCGGCCATCCCAAATTGGACCTCATCTGGTCACCTACGACGCTGTAGCTCGGCTGGTAATCATATATAGAGCTTAAGTAGAGGCATGTATCCTTCTATGCTATCGTAACCAACGATAATGCGTCATCAGAAGCTGTTCATTGCTCCATTCACATCGTAGATACGATATGGCGCTAGAGTGTTGCTAGCTGTCATTCCCAAATTGGACCTCATCAGGTCACCTACAACGCTGCAGCATGGCTGATACGCATATATAGAGCTTGAGTAGAGGCATATATCCTTCCATACTATCGTAACCAACGATAATGGGCCACTACAAGCTGTGTATTGCTCCATTCACAGCGTTAGATACGATATGCCGTCCACTGTAGCTTCGGCCATCCCATATTGGACCTCATCATATCATCGACGAGGCACTAGTATCGAAATCTATTGCTATTGCGTTGGACTGCGCTTGTTATGATATGAGGAAGGACTAGATTGGCTTGAAGTATTAGAGTTTGCTGTTAATTTAATGACGCAGGCTACAATGCATATCATGAGTTGAACATTGAGCCTTCTGTTGTGAGTCTATTTTGAGCTTGTGTCTATGTCGGAAGGATGATTATGGCCAAGAGTAATATTCATGCACAGCTATACACAACGTCATCGCCACCCCATTCTTTTGATTCGCTATACTTTGTCAACTCTTTAGCCCATTTTTGTTCTTTGTCTACACCAGTTGCTTCAGCGACACTCTTGACAGCATCCACGAAGGCTTCCCTCAACAACTCTGGATTTTTCGCAGATCTCAAATCTAGCGTTACATTAAAGAACAATTTGCCATCGTATGAAATTACTTGCAAAATGGATACGGGATGAGGCATCACAATCTGCATCTTCTTAATATTGTACATGTTTCCTGATATCGGAGAGAAGAATGATACTTTACCAAAACACAAAGCAATCGAGAATGATGTGAGCAGCATTGTTACGAATAGAGGTGGCATAACAGACAAATCTTACCAGCTTCAAATGGCCCTGGAACATTTGACCACACACAGCTGACACGTTGGAATGTTTCAATACCCTTTTCTGCTATTTTTTCCACCGGTACCAAAGGCTGGAGAAACCTGTTTATACATGACATTAGGAGAGGTGTGTTGGATTGCTTCACTTTCGTCATGTAGCTCTGTATATCTTTCAATGCATCCATTGGAGTATACTCGTCAGAGAGCAACTTCAGTGGTACAATCACTGGCGTCATACCATTTCTGAGGCCATATTCTCCATCATTGTACATACTGGGTGGAATCGGATTTGCAATCGGAAGCAGAAGCCGTACTCCACCAACGTCGCTCCTGTGTATACCAAGGTGATCAAAGTAACTTCCAAAGGCAATTGATATGCACAAAAGCAGCATGTCATTGATCGTTGTACTACTTCCAACACTGTTCTTAGCCATATCTTGAAAAAGTTTCACCTTCATTGTTGGAAAGTAAACAGTCCCACTATTGCAATCGCAGAAAGACAAGTAAGAAAGGATGAGATAAAGCAAAGACATCGGAGAAGCACATTGAGATCGAAAGACATACACACACGCACTTACATGGAGTCACTAGGAATCGGTTTTCCAAAATGTTCTGCAAGCGGTCTCAGTGGATTTGGGACCTCGTAAGGAAGTGTCAAGCAGTTCACGAGAAACTTTACCGCGCGTATAAGATTGGGAGGCCAGCATAGCAGTTTCAGTGGAAGCATCCTGATTCGCAACTCTCCAGCCCTGACAAAGCATCGTAGGATAGGTGATAAGTCTTCGAGTGCTAAGGGTTCCTTGGAAGATGTCTTCACTCCGACGTCTCGCAAGAGGCTGACAGCTGACACACCATCGCATATGCAATGATCTATTCGAAACAGTGCCACTTTACTGGACAGTATGATGACTCTCCACAAGGGCATGTCTTGTCCACTCTCATCTTGAGCAGCTAGAATTTGACTGATATAGGAATGTGCGCGTTCGAGCACTAACTTCTCGTCATCCTCTCCACATTGGTCATAAATTGGGTCAACACAGACGCACCCGTCTACAAAATTCCCCTCAATTGGACACCATACGCATTCTCCATTATGTCCATCAACATCAAGTCGAGGAATGGATCTCATCCGCTCATACTTAGTAGCCAAAGTAGTCATCGTTTGAACAAAATCAAGCCGCGTGCTTTCCTTGCTGATGTTACTATCAAAGTAGAAGATGATGTTTATAACATTTTGCTTCACCGCCAGTGCTTCTTCCAAAAGTTTGCGATTTGCTGCGATAGCCGACATGTGTGATGTACGCCTGTGGTAGGGCCTCTTCTTCCTCTTTCTAGTTCTAGACGATGACTCCTCTACCGCTTCAAAATCCCAAGCCCAAGGATCGGCGACTGTTTTTGTTAAGGAATAAGTCGGCCAGATCCTTTTCATTACTTCAGCAATTGTATGCTGCCTCTTTTGCCGTTTTCTACTTCGATGAAGGAAGTGAACGAGGAGTAGGAAGAGAACAGATAGAAGGCTCAAAATCACTGGAGCTGGAGGAGAAAGCTGCGTGGAGGACTAGAGGAGAGCGTAAAGCGGCATCCACCTCCGATCTTAAATCATCGAGTAGGAGTTGATAATGCATGATATTGATTGATTATTGTTTTATTATTTGTGTTGAGAATGCTCTCTACAAAGTTTGCTGCTATGTACTGCCAAGCAAGTGGAAAATGGGATTGTTGAAGGAGTTCTCGATTTAAATTCATCGCCAAGTATCGCTGTGTCGGGAGTGACCTGCGTCACCTTATTTCTCACCACATCTCCCCTGATCTGCTGCTAACCTTGTAGTGTAGCATTAAGTAGCTAATTCTTGTCACCTCCATCACGATGTCTCGTTATTATTGGGCGGGTTGTCTCCTGTGTGCCCTGAGTGCACCCGTCTCTTCTTTGATATCACCGTCAGCTATCAAAAATACACGTGCACATGATGTGCGTAGTTTGTTTTCAGCTGCTCCTTCGGTGGAACCGACGACGAA
The DNA here is from genome assembly GCA_018806925.1 of Skeletonema costatum. Lineage (NCBI taxonomy): Eukaryota > Bacillariophyta > Thalassiosirophyceae > Thalassiosirales > Thalassiosiraceae > Skeletonema > Skeletonema costatum. The sequence goes on along the minus strand of JAHBBA010000826.1, from coordinate 93,446 downwards.
TACAGACAAAAGCATTCCTCCAGAGGAAGGGCAAAATCACTACGATGCCATTGTAGTTGGCGGAGGGCCTGCTGGTCTTTTAAGTGCTATCATGTTGGCACAAAAGCTACCTCCACTCTATTCGTTGTCATCATCAGCGAAACGAGTTGTCGTGTACGATCGTCTCGATCCTCCACCCCCTCCAGACAATTTAGTCTACTCCACAGATGTTTCAAAATACTACTTGCTTGGTATAGGTCATAGAGGCCAGAATGCTCTCAAGTACTTCGATGTATGGAAGGATGTTGAGAAGGCATCAGTCGCAGTTCTGGGTAGAAGGGACTGGGCGCCTGGTAAGATGAAGGAGGAGGATGCTAGAATCACCATGTCAAATAAGGAGGTGACGAGCAGAGTATTAGCGAGAGACAAGCTCGTGGGTGTGCTGAAGCAAGTTATCGAGACAAGATATAAGGATGTTATCGAACTAAAGTACGGGTATCAGGTAGACCCAATCAGTTTTGGCAATGAAGACGTAACAAGCGATGGCGAAGAATCCGGACCACCAGTCCAGCTTCAAGTGTCGCAATGCACTCCTCTTTCTTCCGACGGTGATACAGAAGAGTGCAGTATTGAGAATAATCAACCAAGTAAGGTGACAACCCAGTTCTTGATTGCCGCCGATGGCGCCGCTCGTGGGATAGCCAACGCGATGGAAACTGCTGATGAAGAATATCGCAAACAAAGAAATATATTCCAGAGACTGTTTGGTAAATCGAAGCAACTTCCTTTCCGAGTAACGCGATACGACGATGACAATCAGCGAGTTTACAAGTCGATTCCTATTAAATTCCCTGACCATTGGGCTCACGATCTAAATTATTCAGCAAGATCAGAAAACAGTCGTGGAACATTCGAAGCTCTTCCCTCTGATGCAAACGGCAATTACTGTGCTTTACTGCTTTTACGACCAGATGATGTGTTAGCCTCTGCCAACTGTGATCCGAAGGTATTGCGGGAGTATTTCGATTTGCAATTTCCTCAATTCAGTAAATTGCTAGGAGATGATGTAATGGAAGATGTTGCGAAGAAGGGTGCGAGCACTCTTCCCTCATTTAGATTTGCAGGCCCACGCCATCACGAGGGTAAAAGGACAGTAATCTTGGGCGATTGCGTTCATACCGTCAAACCCTACTTCGGATTGGGAGCCAACACAGCATTGGAGGATGTAAAGATTCTCTCTCAAATAATTGAATCCATTCCAGACCTGGAGAAAAACATCGACCAAGCTCCTCTTGAGTTCACCAAACAGAGGGCTGCCGATAGTCGTGCTCTTGTTAAAATATCACGCGGAATGGACCGACCAGGAAAGATTGGCACTATGCGATTTGTCCTCCCTCTCATTCTTGATTCCATGTTCAACAAATTTATGCCAAAAGTCTTTGGTCCCTCGATGTTTGGTATGTTCCAGAAACAAGGAGTCACCTTTACACAAATCCAGAAAAAGAAGAGACTAGATAGACTTATGCAATCGGTAGTGATTGCGACAATTCTTTCGTCAATCGGAATCGGATTTGGGTACTCGACAAAAGTTCTGGCAAAAACATTGGGCATGTCTTGCACGGTTGTACGAGGAAGTCTAGCAGCAGCAATGGTTGCTGCTGGTTTTGCTCGTAGCAAGCTTTCCAAGAAGGAATCAAACTAATATCTAAATGAAATCACAAATCTTTGCAATAGAAGTGGATTTGATCAATGATTTACCAGCTGCCAGTTTCCAGCACGGTTATCTTCCTCTTGGTGACCCGTATCTGAATTAGAATTATCCAAATCAAACGAAATGTACTTGGTATAAGTAGCATAAGTAAACATGTTGTATTGTAGGTCCCAAGTAATCATGTCAAGCCACTAGGCATTTCTCCATCATCATACATTGCCATACATGATGATATTCTATTTTTTGAAATAAGTCCGTAATCCCAGAGGTTACTCAAATGCAGTAAAAGATTCATCCGTAAGTCTGCTCCTATCAGCTTGTCTCTATTCATCAAAATGAAGGTTTCAACCCTGCGTGGAATGTCCCTATCTGCGATAATATAATGACACTTGATGAACCTATTCCAGAGATTCATGAATGTCTTTTCCTTGTCCGAAACATCATCAAAATCATTAATGAGCGATTCACTCAATGCATGTAGCCACTCATTGGTATCTTCGCAATCAGAGTCATGTTGTAATTCTCTCGCAGATGCAAATGGTTGATTTGTACGAGCGTGGAAATATTGACGTATCGGACGTGTTATCGGCAGTTCTTTTCCTGATATACTTTCACCTCTTTTTATTGCACCCATCTGAAGTATTTGCTCTTGGCTATTATTTACAACATATGCTCTATCTGTAGAAGTGCTGTCCACATTCTTTTTTGTAGCGTTAGCGGCAGATGTACTTGTTTCTCCTACTTCCTCTTCTTCAGAGCTAGACGCGATTGTTTCTATAAATTTACGCTTCTTCTCATTTTCATTTACCACCACCGCCTCGTCAGATCTGGTTGATCCACCGGAACATGAGGAAGAATCCGACTCTAATGCCACTGCGATGGAACTATTAGCGCTGCTGCTACGTTTGGTTAGATCAATAACTGGAGAGGAGAAAAATATTGACGGTGATACCTTTTCCATTTTGTTGGGCAGTGGAGGTGGCGTTCCATACCTCTCATCTGAATCAGAATCATCCAACTCAAACGAAGCCATGTTAGATATAGTTTGCCAGTAGGTAGTAGGTCAACCGAGTTTAAAGTAACAATGCTTAAGACGTGGACAAGACATGATCATTGTGGATATGGTACCTACAGCTTTGTTTCGGTTGGCGGTATTTTTTCGACAGCGCGCCAAGATCCAACCAACAACCAATGATGCGCCCATCCACTCTGTGTTGTCCATGCGGCTATCACTCTACCTCCTTATTACTACTCACGTGCTCTCAACGCGGGCATTTCGTCGAGCTTCGTGACGTGGCCTCAAGTGTGATTTTTCACTCGATTTTAAATATTTTCGCCCTCCAGCACGAGTCACAGCTACGAAGCTCTGCCTATTTGCATTAGGAAATAGTAGTATTGCCAAGCATTGCATTGATTAACACTTAAGTTTACTCGTCTTGGAACGTGGGCATTGTGTCCAGTCGTTTCTAGTTGATTTCGAATTGATTCTACTGATTTCTGAGCCATTAACGAGCCGAGCTGGTCAAAATAGCAAACGGAAAACGATTTCATGCCACATCGAGTGAAAATGAGAGTGTAATGGATCGAGTGAATGCAATTGGCCAAAAGACGCTTCCTCTGGAGAGTTTGTAGAATGGAATTCAAGTGCAATCATCGAATCGTAATACAATTAGGTTGTCATATACATCACTCTTCGTCTCCCATCTTTTCCTTTTCTTTGTATGAAACGAATCTCTCTAGCCCAAAGAAATGATTGTCCCAGTGATTGCGCAGGCTCAGCACTTAGCTCGCATGAGTTTGTATAATGGGTTCTTGATGCATTTGTCCATGGGAGCGCTTTATCTTGCATTCAAGAGAACATGCAAATGGAGCTCCTCTCTCACAATAAATTGACAATGACCCATTCGAAACATGCCAAAGGGATTATTGCGAATGATAAAAATGATCCGAGTGCAGCTCATTGTATTGTAGAAGGGATGGACGCGATTGATGGCACCATTCCATTGACATTTCTCCAACTAGCACCTTATCTTCTTCCAGAACAGATACATGCTGTTGAAAAAATGGAAGTTGTGATTAGGCATCTGGAACAGGTGGGGCACTCGAGTAAAAGTGGTCGACATTACTCCAATGAGGTAGTAGCATCGATTTTTGCCATTTTTGTTGAGTGCCCCTCTGATTATGATGCTCCTTTACCCACATCCCCTTCAGAGCTGCCGTCGATGAATGAAAAAATAAGTGCTGTCAGAGGAGTTTCTAATTGATTCGAAAACGTGCGATATTGCTCGGACGTCCACTACCTATGTCATAGATTCGAATGGCTGCGGCATCAGATCGACCGGGGGTTGGTAAGGCACATTAAACCCACGGTAGACATTTGGCTCCTGCACCAAAACGCAAAATTTTGAAATCGCTAGTACACAGTCAGGATCTTTGGGGCACTCGATTAATCAAGGCCAAATATCCTCAGAAGAGGTTGTAGCATCGAGTTGGGCCGACTTGGTTGAGTGCCCCTCGAGAATTGATGGCTGCCGACGGCACCTAGTACATGTTATTTTAGTTAGGGGCTTGTTAGCGATTTTCGCTCGACAGCGTGTCAAGAGCGTGCCGCCACGAAAAAAATGAAAAATGTGACGGCCACGAAATGGCACAAAAGAGGCCTCTTGAGAGCAAGTATACTTGATGGGTACGATCAGTAGTGCATCTCATGATTGCAAGGTGTTGTGTGGTCAAGGAAGGAGGTGACCTGCTAGTCAGCAAACACAAGTGCGTGGTTGGAGAGCATTGAATACACAAGATAGGGCAGATTTCTTTAAGATGACTTCTTCCTTCGATGCTTACAATGAAGTCCGCCAGGAATTGAGAGCCAGGAAAATAACACACTGGAAAGAAATCAAGAAGAATCATTTCCTACTACAATCGCAGGCAAAGGAAACAACTTCTTCTCATCCTCGTCTCCCTGCTGCCAGCGAATCTGTTTGCGTAGGGCAGGGCAAATCCAAAGTTACAATTCATAGAGCAAGTTCAAAGAATATCAAGAGTACCAATGTCGTCCAAGTCAAAACTTCTTTGATAGAAGCAAGTCACCCACCTCTACCCAAATCGCGGACAGCAATGCTGCAAAACTACTCATATACGGTTGATGATGAGCCTGAAATGAAATTTACACACAACATTGATGATGATGATGAAGTCACCCAAGAAGAGGTGATACAGGAATTAGTTGAGTTGGGAGCAAAAGTAAGAACGTACAATTTCGGTCAACCTCACAAAGAAAAGAAATTTCATCTTGATGCTACACTACATCGATTGGTTGAAAAGAAAGCTTTATCTCAACAAGTAGACGAGCGAGAACGATGCTACGCTGACATTGCGAAAGTTTCAAAAGTTGACGAAAATATAATTAGGGAGCGTCACCAACTTCAACTCAAGCCAGATGCACTAACGGTTGATATCGAGCGCAAGAGCAATTCAGACAATCCCGTGGTTGCAACATATGACGGCATCATTGACAGTTACCGAGAGTTGTTCTGTCGGAGATGCTTTACGTATGATTGTAATATCCACGGTAATTTACCAAAGTCCAATTTAGATCTCCTTGGTGAACTTGCCTCGCAGAAAGAGAAAGAGGGGAAATGGGCAGAGATTGACGGACATTCATCAATCTCCCAAACAACAATAGAACAAACCAAAACGATTAGCTCCAATCAAGCGTCAATAGCCAATTGCGAAAGTGATGACCTGTCTCATACACAGCAATCTATTTGTGAACGATTATACCTCATATTTGAAGGAGATATTGAAAATATGGCAGTTGTCATGGGAGCATCGACAAAAGCAGTCCAATCTTTTGTTACTTTGAACAAGATCAAGTTACGCGATCCACAGTATGTCACTCCAACGCTGCTCAAAAGAAAGAGAGATAGAGTCCAATCTTACGTATCAATGAGAAACTATAAGCCTGAATATCTCAACAAAATTCAAAGCACATTAATTCATCCAGCATTTATTCCTTGTGACCACGATGGGCCATGTAATCAGTCGAACTGCAGTTGCATTAAGAATGCATTCTTCTGCACCAAGCATTGCGGATGGGGAAGCATGTCCACAAACTTCTTTCGTGGGTGTGCATGCCAGGCTGGTCAATGCCAATCATCATCATGTGCATGCTATGCAGCAAAACGAGAATGCGATCCAGACTTGTGTCGATCTTGTGGTGCTTGTACTTATGAACCTAATGCTCCTGCTGGAGATAGACAGCGATGTCGAAACGACAACATAAGCATGAAAAGAGGAGTTCGTCTCCTTGTTGGAGAATCTAGTGTTGAAGGAGCAGGACTTGGTCTCTTTACGCAGTATCAATTATCGAAGGGAGACTTTGTAGATGAGTACGTTGGCGAAATCATCTCACAAGAAGAGGCAGAGAGGCGCGGAGTGGTGTACGATCGTCAAAACATGAGCTATTTGTTCAATTTGTGCTCTGACTTTTCAGTTGATGCAACAGTAAAGGGCAACAAGACACGGTATGCCAATCACAGTGATGATCCCAACATTGAGCCAAGATTGATACGAGTCAATGGTGACTCACGGATCGGATTCTATGCTGTCAAAGACATTGGTTCAGAGGAGGAACTTTTCTTTGATTACGGATACTCAACTGAGATAGACAACGATCAACTCTTCAAGCCGAATCATGCGCACAAGTTTCATTGGATGGACAGTAATAAGAAGAGGAATAACTCTTAGCAGCAGCAATCATTTGTAGTTCGTCGGTACAATAGCAATCTCTTCTATTGTCATTGCTGAGTTGAATCAATCTATCCACGGATATGTTGTTTCTATCCATCGGTGTCCAACATACGTGGTTGAGTCACGCACCGTCTGGCCTTTTCCAATTCCAAAAATTCAAGCCGCCGCCGCTCGCCGCCATGGTGCACATAAAAATGCACCGACCTCCTGTGTAATAGGTTGCCTACAACAAAACGACCGACCCCCCCCTCCTCTAGTTCCCAAGATGAAGCGTAAAATAGCCGAACAGTCAGCAGCAGTGGCCGCGCCGCCTAAGAAGAGGTCACCTCTCTTGGGGAGGCCACAGAATCAATATGATGCCCCTGAAGAATTGAAATCAAAAATGACCAAGGAGCAACTGGCCGAATGGCGTAAACAAATGCGGAAGGAAAGAAACCGCGCCTCAGCTGCTGCATCCAGGCAAAAGACTCAATCGCGTATAATGGAACTAGAGGGGGAGGTTAACGAATGGAAAAACAAGTACGAAGATATGCAAGACAAGATGATGAAACTCCAACAGCAGGTTGACCTTCTCACCAAGGCCCACTGTCAGGACCCTGCCTCCACTGTCCAAGAGGATTCTGCCTCATACAGCTACATGGTATCACCTACTTCAAGCTATTCACACTCCTCAAGTTCACAGGAGCAAATTGATGCTCTGTCTCTCCTCCAAGGTCTCTCGCGTCCACAAGTTGTGTCAAGTTCTGACGCCACCCTCCTCCTTCCCACCCAATCCTCCTCTATCGAAGCTCAAACAACGGTTGAGGATAAGGTAATGTCCAACGTCGATGACTCAAAGAAGCACTTAAATACGATCTCACGACAAGCATAGTCAATGATCATCTATGTATGGCTGTTTTACAACACCATATTATTACGCCTTGAGAGAATCATTTTCTCTCTGGCAACTTAAAGTCTTCCCGCAGTGAAGTACACTGGTGCCAATTCTTTGAAGAACGACAAGGACATTCTGCCTAAACTCCCGAATTTTGATCTTCCGACAGAGGAAGGCACAGCTACTGCTAAGGACAGTGTTGCTGATGTTGATGCTAATGCTACTCCCGACATCAAGTCGGTCGAGATGCTCTCATCATCATCGTCATCATCATCTGTATCCACTGATAGCAGCAACGCAGAGTCCCTCACGACTACGATTACTGCTGCTACTGCACGTAACGAGGGAAAGGAGGAAGGTAGCATTGATAATGACGACGACTTGTTGGATTTGTTGGTTGAGACTTTGGATGTAGATTTCGATCACAACTTACTCCCGTGATAGCTCATTGGGATATCAGAAATAAGAAATTTGTAATAGTGACAGGAACTTTGAATATCGTCCTGTTAAAATTAGCATTATATTTGTTTCCAATCTTCTTTTTACTCTTATTGCATAAGAAATTATGATTGGACGTAATCCACGATTTTTTCCAACATGTGCAGAAGTAGAGTTGGAAGGTACAACGCATCTTCTCCATTTCTCTTCCACATGCTAAGCCTAAGTGGCGCAACAATGTTGGTCATCACCACGTGAAATGTGCTTGGAGTATAACTTGCCAGATACACCCAAAGCAACCCAGGGTTTTGCGAGATCCAGGTCTCACCAAAAACCAGATAGCTCGGACCTATCATCGAGCTGATAATTAATTGGACACATCGTTTGACTGGCATCTTACTTCTATCATCAGCCTGCAACTGTTTCAACGATGACTGATCTTCACTTTTGCTCCAGCTAGCGTCCCACAATCCAGTGTTTACTGCTCCCGGTAAGACTACATCGACTCTTAACCAGCTCCTCTCTTCTGCAGCCAGTGCAAGAAAATATCCTCGTAATGCATGTTTAGTTGCCGAATAAGCAGCATTTAGCGGAGACGCACCACGTCCCATTAAACTTGTTATTGCAACAATGCGTCCATGCCGTCTCTCTTTCCATCGATCTCTCTGCAGTAGCTTATGAGCAAGCTGAACTGGAGAGGCGAAGTTAACTTGCATCAGATCAGGAAGCGCCTTGTCGACATTTGTCTCAAGTGCAGGAGCACAATGATACTGCCCTGCGTTTAGTATCATTATATCTATGCCCGATTCTGGAGCTGCTTCTAACGCCCTGGTTACGGCTTCATCTAAATCTTCTACTCGACCCAAATCAAATGGCACCAGAGAAACTCCCATCTTTCGTTCTTTGCCTAGCGTATTTGTTCGCATCATTTGTGATTCACGACATGTCTTTGCTACCTTGTCAAGTTTTTCAATACGACGACCTGAAAGAATGAGATGCCCAACACCAGCTGATGCCAACTGGATTGCTAGCTCAGCCCCAATCCCAGACGAGCTGCCTGTTATCCATACCGTCTTTCCTTCAAGTGCTGTTGCATCATGGCCAAAGATTCGTCTTGTATCATCGCATGCATTAGTGCCAATTGTTGCAGTTTTCGTTAGGTATGCATCATACATTAAAAGTAATGGATTAGCATCCAGAGACCACAACAGTTTAATGATCACGGATAGAGCAACAGTTAAAGCCGCTTTGCGTTTCATCTTTTATCAAGAGGCCAGCGATGAGTTGTGGCATGGGCTGCTCAGCTTTTATGACTATGGGCTGGATGCAGCATGCAGGGCCCAGTCTAGTCATGCGGTAATAATACCAACTGCTGGCTGGGGTGTGGGGAGAGTGAGTGCTTGTTCTTGTGATGAGGCAGAGGCAAGAGGCAGAGATCTGATGAGTGCAAGTCTGAAAGAGGAGAAAGTGAGTACCAGACGACAGCCAATGCAAGATATTTTCAAGTTACACAAATTCATTCAATGCAATTCTCTTCGTTCATGCTTTGCCGCCGACACGATAGTTAGGAGTGAGTGTAGAATCAATCGTTTATTAATAACCATGGGATGCTCACAGAGCAAAGCAGTGGTGGAGGTACCTCCAGGACCTCCACCTCCTCAATCATCACCACAAACTGTTAGCGCAAAAAAAAGTAGCGGTCGGTCTTCCCCTTTCTTGGGCAAGAAGGTCAGCGTCAAACCATCGGCGCTGTATCATCACCTCCTTCATGGATTGGGAAGTTCCGACCTACCAAATGCCGCAGGCAAAGTCCAGGCTCAAACAGTTCCCTTTTGGATCGAGGCCCAAAGACTTTGTGAAAATAATGCAAGCACCGTCGCATCATATGTCGACCTCAACACGAAAGGTACACCGCTGCACGTGGCATGCTCATTGGGCTCGGCTCGCGTAGACTCCATGGAGGTAGCCGATGCAGCTGTCAAATGCATCCGAACCATTATTGACAACAGTCCGGGATCGATAAGTTTACGTGACAATCATGATCATGTCCCAATTGAGGGCATTTTTTCGGCCATGGCCGCGGGAAAAGGAATCGAAGAGGATGCTGTCGCAATGAAGAGTGCCTACGCCTTTCGAATGGAGGTTGCCAAACTTCTCCTTACAAAAAATCCATCATGCGTTCTTCTCCGTGGAGAGAATATATATCGAATTGCGGAGTCTTTATCAGATGATTGTGAACAGCCCTTGGGACCTACTGCGGAATTTGTGAAACTTCTTGTCGATAAGGGTGGGGCGTCAGCTCAACCTTCCGCGAGAGGAGAGCGTCGTTCTCCTGAGGATGATGACGATGTGTTGGCAATGTTATACCGTCGCTTTGTACGACAATTTGATCAATCGGAACGTTTCTTTGAGGGGGATAACTCCCGTCCTGAGGTTGTTAGTCATCGTGAAAAGTTTAAGAATGCGGCAGTGAATACTTTCAATATCATTGAATTATTGTTGAGACAACCCAAAACTACTGGAGCTGCTCCCAGTTCGCCTGGAGGGGCAGCGGGAAATGATGGAGATCTTGATTACCTATTGGTACATAACGCAGTCAGGTCAGGGACGTGTGCGCCTGACCTGCTCAGGTACATTGTGGAAACAAACTTGGAAAAGGTTGCCGAAAAGGATTCACGGGGCAACTTGCCTCTTCACTATGCTGCTGGGTACGGAGAAAGCACTACGAGCAATGGCGATAGTGCTCCTGTGGCATCACCCGAAGCATACTCGAAATATGTTATTGATGAACTGCTCTACGCTTATCCTGATGGAGCCTCTGTTGAGAATGCAGACGGAACTCTCCCCATCACTTTGGCAATTGAGTCGAGCAAGAAATGGATTGGTGGAGGTATACGCTCTCTACATGAAGCTTATCCTGAGGGAATTGAGCATGCAAATCTTGGTGAGAAACACCCTCTATTGCACAGCATGAGCTTCCAAACTATGGGCGAAGATTCCGTTGACGAGACATTGAATGAGTTGGGTTTAAATGATGACGAGGAAGGTACCATCGCAACAGGAGTCGACGGTGGGGGAGGACGAAGCCGGAAAAGAAAGGCCAAACGCAAAATCAACAAGGATGAAAGCCACGATGCCATCATGTTTGTTCAAAAGCCGAATTCTCCAGTACGTGATGTCATCACAACAATGTGGGCCAATGAAGACGATGGTGGTGTGCAGATGCTGGGATGTACGGCATTGGCAAATGCAGCGATGAAGGCAGGGAATTCTGAGGAGGCAGTTGCTTCAGTGGCATTGTTGGGCGTTACCACAGCTGTGAATGCAATGAAAAATCACCCCAATGAACCTGTCGTTCAAGAAAAGGCGTGTGCAGCATTGACAGCTATGGCACCTGCAGATGGAATGAGGGAAGTCTCCTTTGCAGCATCGGGAGCAATAGCGACGACTGTCTGCGCTATGCAAGCTCACGTTAGCGACGCGACCGTGCAGAGGGAGGCATGTCGGGCGCTGCGTGGCATTGCTGCCAAGGGTGGAGCCGATAGGGCCACAACAGTTGCGAGTGTGAGTGGATTCACTGCATTGGTAAATGCCTTGGGTGCACATCCCGACGACGTGGAAGTTCAACAGGAGGCATGCCTTTGTATGGAGGTGCTGACAAGTTTTCCCCGATGCGTATTTGCCTCAATTGGATGAACAGACTGATGCTTATCTACAGGCTGCGGCAGAAAAATTTCCTACAGAGTGTTCAAATCCAGCAAAGGCAATTCGAGCAAGGCTGAATGGGGAAGAATTGGAGATCAAATAGGTAACGGGGATCTGAAATAGGTGTTAGTTGGTATATTATGATGTGTTTGTGTCAAAGGTTAGCAGATGGAAGAAGACATACGTGACTAATCCTTAAAAAAAACATTTGCGCCGTGAATTCGCTCATCTTATTGTAGAAAACTGACACATTAGTTCTGTTGTATGAGCAAGTTTTCCACTCATCATTGCAGATGCACCACCGTTCTTTCCATCACCATCTTTCTTGCCTCCCATCACAGCAGAACTGGTTCCATACCGTCCCATCATTGTGACATGTCCATCTTCGCGTGGACCAAATATTTTCACTTGCCGGATATGGCAATCTCTTCCATTCTGATGCATAGATGTAACCCCAATCTGTACAAAGTGAGTTCTCAATGGCTTGCGTTTCCAAAGCGGCACCTTCTTTCTCCTCCGATTATTATTACCATCAGTGTTATCATCGTCATCTTCATCATCGTCTCCATCAGGATCTAATATTGAATCCAACACGTCCTCACCCCATTTCCTCCATAGAGGTATGACGCACCATCCACGCGGCTCACGTAATTCTACCACCCGTATCTCCTCAAGATTGTGAAATGTTTCCCCCACTCTAATCTTCATTCTCTTTGGAGTGTAACTCTCATCTAAATTGAAGTCCATGTACAAAGCAATGGCGCAAACTGTCTGCCGTCTTGCAAATTGAATGTTAATGAAATGTGGCTGTAGACCATCACTCTGACAATATGTATCCAATGATGAATCTCGCAATTGATCAACACCATTGCCAGGCTTGGCAGTGCTCAATGACCAACATGCCGTCTTGCCAATTTCACGCACTGTAGATGCAACGGCTGGATCGTCCGTCATCGCCAATGCAGCCGTTGCCCTAATGCGAAGATGTCGATAACTCCTCGCTTGACGAGAGGAGGAATTGGTCCCACACCCCCTCCGCCACCACGAGTATCAGTGGAGGCACGTCGGTCGGCATCATCGTCATCATCATCTTGGGATTGGTCGGGATCTTCGGAGGCGTCGTCGTCTTGGCCGGATATCATGCTATCGTCGGCCTCTTCGCCCTCGCCGCGTGTGGTGTCTCCCTGTGAGCCGGTTTCTTGGGAGCCTATGTCGCTTCTGTCATCGCTGGCATCTCTCCCTCCTCTTGATGTGTCGGACATTTTTGTTTGTAGTAATTTTGTACTGTTAGTGAAGGTACTTATTGAGCGAAGTGTAGTTTCTGTATCTGAGAATGATGCCATTTTTGATGTTATTTTGAGAGAGCCCAGACGGTCACGAGCGTGACTAAAGGATTCGGCTTATGTACTTCATTCCCGCTAGAGCTGGAAGCTCGAGTCCTACCTTGACGAGGCTGCTACTACACTCGAGCTTGCTTTACCAAAAGAGATTGTGTTCAAGAATTCCGTCCTTATCTCGAATTGACGCACTTTTGAATTGGACGATTATGTATCACATACTGCCATTGATCTATCATGTATCATGTAGATCAGTATATGATGATGATGAAACGATGCAACTCTTTCTCAATCTTTGTACAGCTACAGAGCATCTGCAAATCGCATAGTACATACTCAAGAAGGTGCTCAATTCTTTGGCAAGGTACGATACCAATTGCGTTGAAGAGTGGGCTTTATATAATGTGTAGTATTGTTTCAGGAGTTTCTTTCAATCCGTGCTGTTGGGATGTGGTCAATGTATTCATTCATCTCATCGACTGGCTCACTATTTAGCCTCTCCAATCTTTCTTCCCCATTAGTTCTGTGTAGAATCATTGTCTGCCTCAAAGCTTGAGATCCTGCCTAAATGTCCAGAACGAAAGTGAGAGTGTAAAAGCGCCAGTTACATAGTTGCTGAGACGAATAAGGTCTAATATTAACTTCATTACTACTATTGACTACGATCTACACAGAAAGATGTCATCACAGAAAACACAAATAAACATAAATTACTGGTATCAACCAGAGAGAGTTAAGATTGAGTACATCCCTGATCTTCAAGATTTTGTGGTACACCATCGAATTGATCTCCGTTCTGCCAAGGCGTCTTGGATGAGTTTGGAGGGGTCTTGCCATTACCGGTCGGGCTGAAGCTTCCATCAGTCGCACTCTTTGTTCGCCTTGTCATGATTGTGCGACTTGGCGTGGCTGCTGCTGACATTGACGGGACGCTATTGTTTGTACCGGAGAAGAACACAGGCGCCTGATCACCGAAATAGGGCGACATATGATCTTGCGGACTTTGCGGATATTTGCCATTGTCGATGACATCTGCATACCCAAGCATATCATCATTGTCGCTTGCCACCACCACTGCCGGTTCTGCTGTGAGGACATGGGTTGCACCACCTGCGATGCATACTGGGATGTAGGCAGCCTTGTGCGCGTCTACCAAGAACTTTCTGAATTCTTCTCTCTTTTCAACAGTAGTGGGCAGAGAATTGTCCCAACCATCTAAAAGAGACATCTGAAGCAGCCCAGCATCTTTATAAGGTCGCTCAAAACGCTTCCTGATATTCCTGCGATAAAGATATGTCGGAATCACAGGCGCAACTGCTACAAGTGCGGGGCCGAATGCATCCCTCAGCACCATTTGCAACGTAAGAAGGAACTGACCCATGAAAAGACTGCTGAACAACATATCTGAGAGGAAAGGCCAACGTTCACCACCTGAATCGAATCTTGGACGATACATGAAGATGCAATTCCTTCGCCAGAGAGGGCTGCAAACAAAGTAGTAGAGCAAAGCAGCCGCAGCAACCAATGGAGACTGAGGGGCAAGGGCCACGACACATAAAAACACCACCCCTCCATCGATGTAAATCCTATATGGGATAGGTCCCCCGGGTCCACCACCCATCACACAGCGGGAGCAACATTTCCAGCCAAGGCAATCGAAAGCGAAGGAATTGATTGTTATCAAATATTGCAAAGGCAAAGTCATCGTAGTCCTAACTATGATCCAGTTCAGCCAGATTCCAGATACACCAAGAGGAGTATTTGCTGCTATATTTTTGAGCATAGTTTGCACAGTATCCTCCAACTCACTTGAATTCCAAATTTGAATCGCCGCATCAGCAAACGCAGTAAGAACAAATGCTGTCACCCACATAAACCACCAATAATATTTCAGCGCGTAAGCTTCAGCTTCCTGAACGGACGTGGCTCGACTGCCAGAGTTCGCAATAGCTTTGAAGAGCACGGGGCAGAGCGCGAAGAATGTTGTATAGAGAAGGGCACCAACAAGTCCAGACAAGATGTTGGCAGACAAAAATGCATTTTCGTTGTTTTCCAGTAAATCATAGAGCGCTGGGAATGTCTTCTGTAAACTTGCGGGTTCGACTAGCTTCTGAGCCGTCGTAATAGGTACCGTGTAGAAAATGTAGATGAAAAGTAGCGATGCCTTCGCAAAATACTTCCTGATGAGCTGCTCATTTTGGTTGATATTCAGTGTGACTGGACGGCAGCATCCCCTACAAGTAATGATGTCACAGGGTGCTGCATCAGCTAGAGGAGGAACTGGCACTGTCTCCAGAGAAAGCCATCGCTGCTGACCTCGACCATCACTAAGACAGTGCCTTGCAGCAACCGCAGCTTGACGAGATGAAAAGGTCACAACTGCATAGGTGGAATGTTTCGCTAAGGAGGAAGCAATGGGGTCAGATTTTGACTTCGTCCATCTACCGACAGCCTTCACGCTGGCGATGACTTCAGATTTTAGTCCCTTCATCATTGATTTAATAGAAGGTCTTTCCCATACACCCGTTTCAATGGTGGTAGTTCTTTCGCTTTCGATTTGATCGGGACTTTTCTCCGCACGTAGGATAGTGTTGACACGATCCCATTGATCGCCTGTTGCACTTGTATTTTCTTGTGATAATATCGAAGGAGCACAAGCGCCAGCAACAGATGATAGCCCTGTGTTAGTTCTTCGTCTCACGGAAGATTCTGATTGGCTGGTATTCAATCTACGTCTCACAGAGGAAGACTGGTCCAAATACGTCTCGCCTACAGATTGCGATTGTTCTTCCTCGTCAGAAGTTTGGAAACAGAATTTCCCCTCAGAGTTCATCCTCGGCTGAGAATTAGAACCTCTGGGAGAACTGCGTGGGGATGTTACCGAATACTGTCGACCCGGGATTGATGAATTGTCATGCTGAAAGCCGTCGTCACCTTTATCGGACATAAAATCTGCACTTCTTTGCGGTTGGACTTCAATGGAAGGAGCCCCGTTTAATGTTAATTCATGTTCCGCCCTCATCATCATGATTTCAGTTTCGTTGCCATTGTCTGCTTCGCCGGCCTTCCCCCCCGAGTCTTTTCCCTCCTTGATGGACACCGCTGTTTCCTTCTGTGCCATAAGCAATTCTGTCTGAGCAGCGGTCAATCGCTCAATAGCTGCATCTTCCATTTCGAGAAGGCGATCAATCGCCTTTCGTCTGATACGGCCCTCACAACAGCCATTCGGACAGCAAGCTGCAGCTCCTTGCGCCATTTCTCTAGAATAAACTGCCTGTTGCTCAGGTCCAATATTCAATGACTGAAAGATTCTGGTTTCATAGTCAGATGGGTTTTGAGCTTCACCATAGGTTTGGCGATACTGTGCTGCTTGACGATTCGTCTCAAGGTCTTGGAAACGATCTGCTGCCGTTTCCTCGTCGAGAAAGGTAACCTTAGGTTTGGATGCAGGAGATCCTCCACCTGAAGTAACATCGGAGGGGCTGCCTCTATCTTCTTCATCATCCACTTCGACATCATCAATGGAATAATGACGCTTTTCTTTGATAATGTTACGGATGAACCTCAACCTTCGCAACGCAGCAGCCGCTGCATACCACTTCCGCCACGATTTCGCCAATTCTTTTGCACCAGGCAATATAGTTACTGCAACCACACTTGAGCTGAACCCTGGCTGATTTGGTACACAATGATCAAAAAACGTTGTTGCGACAGCCAATTGCCAGTCAACGTTAGATTTTTCTGAGGCCTCAACAGCAGTATCCATATCCGTCTTGTTGACGACTTCATTAGGTTGAGAAGGCAACCCTCCTACAAGCACAGAATATAGCTCAATATTTGGCACAGTTTCCCTATGCTCACCATCTGGAATCCACGGCTGACGGCGTTTGTACTTGCTCGATTTCCCCCCTTTTTTGTTGATGGCTCGCCTCTTCTTGATATCCATTTCATCATCTGAGTCTTCATCACTGTCTTCTTGTCGAGGTAGGTAAATGGTCTTGTCCAATTCCGTTTGTCTCTTCCCATAGTGATCCGCCTCGAGATAATAAACTCTGCGAAGCACCAAATTCTCCGACCATTCCTTCTTGATATTCTTAAGTGCAAAGTAACAAATGAACCAGGTGCAAACGGAGATCACATAAAGCCTCATCATATCTTGGAAGGGTTTGTTAGTATTCCAAAAGTCTTTCTCGAAGATCTTGCTCAGTGAAATCATCCAGCTGTCACCCTCAGCACTGAAAGGAATATTAGCAATGGTAGTTCTCCCGTAATTGGTGAGAGGAGTCGTCGTATTTTCTCCCGAGTATGACGTCCTAAATTTACAAACTTCATTGGTGATATCATCATCATCAGCACCACATGAAGTCAAGTTCAAAGGGAGGATGATCCCAAGGCAAATAATGCACGCCATTACTGTAACGCGTAGACATAGAGCTATGATTCAGGAGGAAAAGAGTTAGCTAACTGACATCACGTCACGAATCTCAAGTCAAAGAATTGATCAAAGGTTGCCTTACCATGAAATTTGAACAAGATAATCGCGTCCAGGTTAACAGCAAGCAACTGGCCGCTCATCCCACCATCCCTCGTTCCAGTGCCTGGAATTCCACGTAACATACGATCATAAGAAAGGTTCAACGTCCATGGGATCCATCCCTTGATTATACACAACAAGCAAAGAAATGGCATGATTAGCAAATGTTTGGATGCTTAATGGCAATATTCCAGTGGAAAAAGACTTACCAAGAATGGATTACCACGATCTTGAGGGTGGGAGTACATTTTATCACTGAGCTCATTATCATCACCATCACTGAGCTCATTTTCCTCATCACTAGTAAGATCATTATCCTCATCATTGCAGAATCCCATCTCTGGATCCTTCCCAACAACGGGCTCGCCCACCTCCGCTGCAGCGGGGGGAGGAGCAGTAAACACACCTGCCAACAAGTCATCCAAGTTTTCTTCCGACGAACCACCCCCCTTGGGACTAAGCCCCCCACCACTACCACTCCCCGAAAGACGCTTCTCCATTGTCGAATTCTTATTCCTACCCACATACACCGGTTGACCCATCGAATTTTTTACAAAATCACGTTGTTGTTCCTCATCCTCCATCTGCCGAATACTCTGCTGAGCTCTGGCCATGCCATTCATATCGACGCCCGTGACAATTTTGGCGGCGGTATTGGCGGCTATTCTGGGTGCTGCTTTGACTGCATTGAAATCTTGAAAGGAGGAGTTTCGTTTGATAAGGGTAGGGCGTTGTGGTGATGGTTTGTCGTTAGTTGGACCGTTTTGTGATCCATCATTGGTGACGACACCTGGATGATTATTATTACTACTGTTGGTGGTGGTGGCTGACACCTTCGTCTTTTGCTTCATCTTCCTTCTTTTTTTAGACTTGCCATACATATCCCTCCTCCGTCTCCAAATCGTATTGGGATGACGTGCCGTACATCGTGGAGCAATGTTGGTGTGCCTTCTCATGACGGCTATTCCAAAGGCGACAACTGTGATGAAGGAAACGCCCAAGCCCAAGCCGAGAGTGAGTCCGATGGACAGGAGGGAGATACCCCCCGAACTTGAGTAGAGGCCGCTGGCACCAGTCATGATGTTGTTATTTATCCGTTAGTGGCATTGTGTGTGCGTTGGATGGGGGTGATGGCTGGCTCGGAACATCATGCACATGAACATGAGATGTGTCTGTTTGAATCTCCTTCCTTTCGCACTGCCGAAGGGGAATGTGCGTGGATGAGTTTAACGGCTAGTTGGGAAGTGTAAACCCAGTATGTGATAGAGAAAGATATTGGAGGGGTATGAGTATTTGAGAGTAAGTTTCCAGTGATGACTGCAATCGCGAAGAAGGGGGATATACTTTTGAATGAGGTGGCCACTTCATCGATTTCCACGAGAGCCGCATCGCATCGCGCATCGCATCGAGTGCATGCCATGATGATTATTTATGAGCGATCCGCTTCCCGCTAAGTATCTAATAATCATTTGCTTATCGCACAGTCTGCTTGCACTTGAGCTTTGTGCCCTACTAAACAATCAAAAGATATGCCAGAGTCGGAAACAGTGCGAAGAAGGAAGATCTTTCCTCATCTCAGCAGTGATGAAGCTGCAGCCAAAGAGTCGGATGAAAAAAAGCAAGGCGAAAATGATGAAGCATATGACAATGCCAAATCCAACAAGCCCACTGCTGCTGCCGCTGCCAACAACAATAATGTCGTTCGCAATACAGAATCATCAGTCCATCACCTCCTTCCACTGCCACTCGTCATAATCACTCTCCTCTGCTCAGGTCTCTTTTGGGTAATGTCCTTCCGCGATGCATTCGCCACCGGCCAACCCCTCCTACTCAACCTCCGCTCGGCTCCATCCCTAGCCCAGGCCGAACTATCCTTACTGGAACACACCAAATCACAAAAATGGTACCATGACGATGATTCCTCCAAGGCATATTGGAAATCAGCTCGGGGAGGACTGGGCTCCATCCGGCCATACACATCCGATGACAATGACATGGGAGGACTCTTCGTACGCAAGGTGGCAGGTGTAGCGGCAATGGGATATCACTCTACCAAGTTATGGTCCATTGTGTTCCAGTCGGCGCCTGTTCCATCTCTCTTGGATGGACAAATCAAAATGAAGGGCGCTAGTTGGAGTATTGGACATTATGATCCCATCTTGACTTTGGGGATGTTGGGGAATTGTTGCATTGCGGCATTTTATATGATGAGGATTGAGGAATTGAGGAATGCTGGTGCCGAACCATTGGTGGCAATGCTAGTCATGGCTAGTTTGATTGAGGCGTTGGTGTTTGGTGCATACTTGATGAGTCGGAGAATGAGTATGAAAAAGACAAAAAAGGTTATTGTTGGCAATGAGCAGCAGCAGCAACCTCAGAAACAGCCGAAACGATCAGCGCAAAAAAAGAAGGGATCCAAGGATAAAGATGCATCATCACCATCATCGTCGTTACCTGCTACTCAAGAATACAATCCACAAGAAGATCCAAACTCAATTCCTTCTCGCATTGCATTACGGACAGTACTTATCGTGTCTTCGATAATATCGTTGATATCTGTCCGTGATCTATTTTTCCCTGGTACAATCATATCCTTCATCCCACGTGATGACATTTATCTTGAATGGATTGGAGCATTCTTCCATTCACCACCTCCAGATACAGTTGAATCAGATGAATATGGATTAGAGTCACCCTTGTATGCTGGAGATAAATTCATGGGTCAGCTGCTGGGACTGTACCTCGTTTTGGGTTGTGTATGGAAATTTGCCAGTGTTTGTGCATGGTCCAAAGGTAATAAAACGATGGAATTCAAATCTCCAGAGAATGTTGACAGGCATGGAGTGGTATCGTCTAAAATGATTTGGAAGGCGCAAGCTTTTGGGGATATGCTCTTGTTGTTCATGTTACGGATGTTTGCGCCTGCTGCCAAGTCAGCGAGCTTGGATTTGAGGTGGCATTTGATGACGGTGGCGTATGAAATGATCATTTTGGGATTGTATGGATTTTTCTAATTGATTGACATGGAGGAGGGGAGTTATGGATTTCTTTAAGCTATTCACACCGTCTGCTCATTCGCTTGATAGCTAAATATTTAACATTCAAAGCAAGTAAAAGTAGAAATCATGTCAACGTCATTCTTTTTTTCTTCTCTTTCGACTCTTTTTGTCTTTCTTCTTGCTTTTCTTCTCTTTTGAAGACGTCTTTTTGCTCTTCTTCTCTTTTGAAGACTTCTTTCGTTTCTTACCATGCGTTGTTGGCTCTTCCTTGACATTGATCTTCAGCAGTAGGCACTCAAGTTCCACCGCCCAAGGACAGCATGAAGTTAGTTCTCCAGTAACATCTACAACCTCTAATCCATACTTGTGGGCTTCTGAAAACAACAGCGAGTGAGAGTCAGCGCAACGTACCTGTAGACAAAGATATATTCTGGTTGCTTTTGTTGATTCTACATCTTTCTTACGGGCCATGAGTTTGATTGTTTCTAGAAGCGGACACACCAATGAAGGAGAAAAGACAACATCAGTTCCAACTATTGTATCAAACGAGTTGGGTTTCAGATCATTCTCTTGCGCTGAGCTATTGTTAGCTGCAGCAGCTAGGACATCCTCTTGCAAGCAGTCCCACCGCAATCGACGAACTGATACGCTTTCTTCAGGACAAACCGGTTTGCTGCTTGTGCCATGAATGCCATGTATATTGTTGCTTAATTTGTCATCATCATCACTGTCACTCTCACTATTTGTTGTTGGTGTTTCAACTTTGTTCTGATCAACGTTCTCAGTTAGAATGTCCATGACTTCCGCTGCCTCAGTCATTACAACTCTAGATGATAACTTGGTTGCAGCAAGTATCAATCCGAGCATTCCGCATCCAGCCCCAATTTCTAGTGTCTTGCCCAGAGGGCATTCACGATCTCCATCTACTTTGTTTCTATCTTCACTGCCAAACTTAGACGACAAGAAAGCTGCTAGTAAATAAGACGTCTCCCAAATTATTCCGCCGGTATGTGCTTTTGCATCACTGTGCTGCTTGATAATCACCATTGCATCATTATCAGTTGCAGATGACAAGTCATTAGCAACTCTATATCCGATCAACTGAGCATTAGCAAGTTCGAAAAATATTGATGCGGCATCATTTACATCATCCTCTCCATTCGACTCTTGCGGGCCTAACGACAGGGAACTTGCGTAGTCTTGAAATACTGTTACTTTCATCTGCTTTACTGCCGTATATTTTATGATGTTTCCTACATGTTGGTGAAACGGCGCACCTGGCTACATCAGCTGCAGCCATCAGAGTAAACCCATTGGTGGTACTTCCGCTTTTATGTGTCGCACCATCTTTTGATTGCGTCGTATCGCTTTCCTTTTATCTCAAGAGGAGGAAAACATCTTCGGTTTCTACTCCAACACTTCGTCTCCCTCAATACAAGTTTCTATAATGTTCATTCCTCTTGCTGCAGGAACTACTCAAGTAATCAAATACAACTACAATTTTACTCTATTCTTACCAAAATGACGGTGATCCTTTATCTTTCTGTGGAGAATCTTTGCATGGTATTATGGAGGCTTTGTCCTTGTAGGCGCATTCAATTATGGGCTCTGCAGAGCAGCAAGCAGTATTTATATCTCCAAGCGAAGCTGCCTTCCGGCCAACGCAAGTTGTCTTTCAAGTACCACATACCCATTTGCTTCATATATGCAACCTTGTCATCTCTGTTAAGAGTCCAGCACATGTGGAACATATAGGGCGTCTTGTCTCCTCTCACCATTTGTTTCATATAGTCTTTCCTCATATTATAATGATATCCAGACGGGAATTCAGAATCGTCTCTGCTCAACACTTTTACTCTCAATCCACTGAGTGAATTATGCTCCGAAAGTAACTGTATCAATACCTGTTGATGACTTCTGGCGGCGAAAATAAGATCTCCAGCATACATCATTGATCTAAAAAGTACCTTACTGCGATCGTTGCTTCGAACAAAGTAGAATCCGGAGTTCGCTGAGTATGGTGCAAACCGCTGTTGTCTATTTCCGTCGTCTATAATGGTGGAAGAATATTCATCTTAGTTGCTTTCCAAATGTCTTTAACGATCAATCACAGTCACAAAGAGAGAAGACTTGACTTACCTTGAAAATACATATCAAACCCACTATTCTCGGCAGAATGGAAGAAATCGAAAGGATTCTTATACCAACTAATGTCAACGTCTTGGAAGAGAAGATCGTAGCCAAGATCATTGACAAGATGGACGCATATTACTTTTGCCAGCATGATAGCTCCAAATGTCCCGTCACCATATCTCTTCGAATCTCGCTCAGGAACATGTTCCATGAGCTAATGATTTGTGAGCAGCAGGAGAGGAAAGAATGAGTGTTTAGAGAGAAGGAGACATGATGCTGCAAGCAACACTTACCTCGTGTGAATAGAAAGTGGCCAATCCTAAACCCTCGGCCAAATCCTTCGAAAAGATGTCTGTCGGGAAGACTAAAACGTTGTCAAGGCTGAAACCTCGAGCTCTCGCAGAACATGCAAAGTTCATCAACAGATCAGACTGCCCTTTATTGACCGTCATCACAACAACACTGTTGTTTACCGCAATCTTTTTGAGTATTGCATCCAAATCTTCCCGGATCTTTATTAAATAGGTAAAGTATGTCTTCATTATACCTTGATGCTTCTCTACAAGCTCTTTCTTGGGCAACAAGAATTCATCATAGCCTGCCCCGTTTGTCATTCGACTTGTTACTCGTAATGGAGCACTTCTATCTGTTTTTCCTTTTGGACCTTCTCCAATTAGTCGTTGCCATCGTTGCACGTGGTATCCCTGATACTGTCCACCAACAAGCGCGACACATTGACCTATTTTTCTACTATCTGGATTTTTGATAAAGACAACACTCATAGAATCACAATTTTCAGTAGCTTCTTTCGCAGTTGTGTTTGGAATGTCTCCATCGTATTCAGCAGCACGTGATAATGATCTTTCGTTCGGCATTGCCTTGCGCTCATTGTACAGCATTAGCACATCTTCTTTCTCCGCACCATCACTCATTGGGACGCCAAAATCATATGTATCAAACAAGTCCTTGCGGTTTATACTGACAAGGCCTGTTGCCCAGTGAGAAAGTTTAGAAGAGAATCTTTTGGATGTGCCTGATGTAGTGTATTCCCTTGGTGTAGTATTATTGCATTTCACTGTTCTTGCAAATCTCATTGCAATTTTGATTAGAGTCTACGGATCCATTCTGTTCTTGTCCATGATTATGTGGGAAGACGAACAAGCACTCCATCCCATCAACGTGCCGCAATAAAAGGAGATGATACTAAAAATGACCACTGTAATCACTTGTGTTGGATTGATGATCGCTGATCTACGCGCTTGATTTGTGGTGCTCTGGCTTTGGACGCGTAATGGCGGCCGGCGGCTTTCGCTGCTGCCGTGGCCTAACCTCTTCATTGATTTGTTGTTCATCTTGTTTGTTATCACTTCTTCTTTACCGCATTGCTTGTGCCTGCATATGCTCTAGTTATAGTAGCAGCTCAGTGTTTTTTCCGTCACCGTCACCGTAGAACTTGTACGTGGGAATAGTATGATCTTCCTGGAGCTCGACCACTCAACAAAATTCCAAATATCATCACTTTCATTATTATTTTGCATATTTTTCGCCGTTCCTATGCTGATAGTAGTAGCATGGGTTCCGCTGATGAACCACTATTCGCTCTAATTGCAGGGCCGTCGGCCGATCCATCCGAATATACAACGTCCGCCGCGTCTTCAGGTGATGATGATGCCCAAGTCAGCGCAAAGAAGATTCAATTCTGGCTGGAATCACACGCACTCAGTTGTGTTCAACACTCGTCGTTTCAATCTTCAGCAGAGCTTACACTCAGAGACGTGATGCCGCTCTCATTCATCGATTCAGCAGATGATAGTCAGGATAAATATGAATTGATAATGAAAACTATCGGCGGTGATTCTTGCGCATTACATTGCAACCGACGGTGTCATAAATAATCCTGACAATAATACTGCCTACAGAACTGCAATCCGATACGGCGAAGGAACAAAAAATGGATCTGCCACCAACCATTCGCTGTCTTTAATGACAAATGAACAAATAGAAACCATTGGCCGCTGCGCAGCGCATATTGTCACAAATAACAATTCACAACCTCGTCGAGATGCCGCCTCCACTTCCGCCAACAATCAAGCGTATTCTGCCAGCGGAAATAGCAGCTGGTTTCAATCTCCAATCAAGGTAGCAAAGAAAGTCTCTAGTGTTATCAACTACGCAATCGACTCTGCGTTAAATATTTATGATGGCGGAGACTATTATGCAACAGCCAATGATGATCTTGAAGGTGCAGACGTAGACGATGCCACAGAAAGTATGGATGCTTTGAGAAAGATTTCGTTTGATGATAACTTGGATGACGAGCAGTCCAGAAGAAAAGGAGACAATGCTGCTACCTGCAGAATTAACCAGGAAATCGATATATCAGATGATGTAATCAGTATCTCTTCTGTTG
This sequence comes from Skeletonema costatum, assembly GCA_018806925.1. NCBI lineage: Eukaryota > Bacillariophyta > Thalassiosirophyceae > Thalassiosirales > Thalassiosiraceae > Skeletonema > Skeletonema costatum. The sequence continues at coordinate 68,577 of JAHBBA010000826.1, read as the reverse complement.
CCATGGCATGTAACCATCTACTACAGTACTCACAAAGAATGAATTTGGATGATTCAGATGATGTGAATGATATTTTTGTGCTGGGTGATAACATTGGTGAAGTGGAACGAATCATGCTTGAAAGAAATGGCTGGAGCAAAGGATCTCTTGGGGCGTTATGTCGTCAGGCTGGAAAGTTCTTCAAAAGCAGCTCAAAAGAGGATGGTAGTGAAAAGGATGCATTCATACGACTTTGTATTGGAAAGCTTTTATCAACCATTTCGACGGAAGGTGTTGATTTATTGGCAGCGACACTTTGTCAGGCAAACTATGCAGTTATAGAAGAGAACACAGTTACAATGTTCCCAGGAGGAATTCCTTCAGGCCTGAAAGAATCGTCTTCCAAGTCGGACCACGCCATGTACCAAATCCATGTGACTAAAAGAGCTACTCACAACAGAATACAACGTCTCGAAAAAGATGCCGAGACTGCGAAGAACAACGCAATTTCTTACCAAAAGAAGAAGATGACCAAGGTGGCACTAGTTCATATGCGCCGACGAAAAGCAGCATTGGAAGAGATAGATCGGTGTGCTGCTATTCTAGAAAATCTAACTGCAGGTGAACTACGTCTGGAACGAGCAAAAGGTGATGTGCAGGTCGTACAAAGCTATACTCAACTCAAGGAAGCACTTCAGGATGTTCGTAGGTCAAGTGGTATGGAGAATGATGATGTAGAGGAGCTTATGAGTGATATCCGTGAAGAGATGGAATTGGCCAACAGTGATGCGCTGACTGAAGCAGTATACAATTCAGACGTAATTGACGAAGATGAACTCTACGAGGAGTTCCGGCTGTTGGAGCTGGAGTGTGACAAGAAAAGTCACAGTCCTCGTAACCTCGATGTGAAAGTGGATTTTCCATCGGGTAAAGAAGTTGTCGATGAACCAACACAATCCCCTGTCACCGATGAAAAGCCTCAAAAGTCAACTTCAAAACCAAATGGTGACGTGGCATCCCCAATGCCAAGTTAAGAGATGATGTTCAACGATAAATATCAATTATTTACATCCTACAATCCTAGCTTACTAAAGATGATTTACATTGACATCTTCAATCTTTCCGCTTTTGCAGCTCGCGTGTGATGCAATACGCGAGTATCCATAAATTTCTTTACAAACGCACTCACATCACTTCCCCCACTCTCAACCCAATCATCTGCAAATTCATCCGATTCATTCAAAGCCTTCTTTTTAGCTGAAGTAAGTTCCCGCACAGCTTCATGTATCTCCGGCGGGCGTGTCATGGCAGCCCTCCGAGCATCTAATTCCCGATATTTTTCTATATTCGACTTCAAATCTTGCTTGAGCGTTTCCACCTCCATACAAATTGATTCTACTTTTTCCTCAAGAGCTAGGTTTGCTGTTGCTGTGTCTACATTTGACATTTCTATGGACTCCTTCAATTCTTTCAATGCGTCAACCACGGATATTTTGTTGATGAATTTATCAAGAGTTGCCTTGTTGTTTACGAGGTCGTTTAGTTCTGACAATGACAATTCTTCAATTTCTGGAAAATTGGAGGGCACCCGAGGTATCAGTGAACTCAACTCTTCTTCATCAACTTTACATGCCGCCTCTTTTTTGTCAATTACTTGAGCTTGAACATTGACTCCGTTGCTTTTATTATGCGTGTTATTACTGGAAGAGGTAGTATTAGGTGGATTAGATCTGTTTGTTGCATTATTATTATTTGATGCCCCTGATAATGTTTGCTGAAGACGTGACAAATTTTCATCCACAACTTGTGAAATTGACGGTGGATGAAGCTGAAAGTGATGAATCACAGCATACACCGCATCCCCCAATTTTAACTTTGACGACCTCCACGATTGGTCTGATAAAATGGGAGCGTATCCAATCACTCTCATCCGAATATCTAACCAATTGTGGGATGCGATGACGCCGTGGAGGGTCATTTGTGGTGCCTTCGTGTTATCGGCGGGGACGTATACTCGTACAATCAAGGCAAAACCATTGGTTGTTTGGAATACTGTGTCATATGTTGTGTCATCTGCGGAAACCTTGCGTGTGGAGGGTTTGAGCACAGGATGATTTAAATAGGAAGATAGATGCACGTTTCGTGGTATCAACGACGCCGTCGATGCTGAATTTCGTCTGTAGCCAGCCGCAGAGGAGGATGACGGCACCGACGACGAGGCTGCCGGCGTTGAAGATTGCTTGGACCAGGAGAACATTCTTGGCTTTCAACAATGCAATAAGCAGAGCCAGCTACATGCAACAGAATTAGTCGACACGACGGCTCGCTCTTGCTTTTTTGAGATTTGCATTGGGTGGATACTCGAGATTTGGAGAGATGAAAAGTAATTTCTCCCTATTATTTAAGAGCAGATAAGTCCGTTACCTCCATACAAAAGAGGCACCTTAAAATGAATAGCGGGATACACTTCGCTATTCTACTCAATGAGCCAGAAATCTGGACCCAACAAGATCAAAAGGCCCTCTTAATGCCCCTCTCTAGATGTTGCTTCAAGTTGTTCCACTTTCACAGCTCAAGCTCACAGCATCCAAAGCAAAGCAACGCAATCAATCATGGCAATCAAAGTGGCAGCAGTTGGAGTGGCAGTCGTCGCCATCATAGCAGCAATAATAATGGGACCAACTGCCTTCCTCGGAGGTGACGTCGATATCAGCGGAAGCGACAACAATCTCACAGTTGACGGAGTGGCCATGCCGACCCAGATCAAAACAACTGGAACTCTACAAAACTTCATTGGGGGCGGACTGAGGAGAAATGGGGATTCAAAGTCTACGTGGTTGGAATTTACTCGGATCCCAAGGTGATGACATCTTTGAAAAAGAAATATTCGGGCTTTGAGGCGAAGGACTCCAATCTCTCTGATCTTGCCACTGACTTTGCCAAAAGCAAACCGGCAAGGACAGTGCTACTCCGCTTCCAAAGAAGTGTAGCTGCATCCGATATTTCTGATGCACTAGGAGAAGCACTCAAACCAAAAGTGGGAGCAGCATCGGATGAATTTCAGAAGTTTATTTTAGACATGGTTGGTAGTGATAGATTAGAGAAGGGATCGGATATTTACATTACGTGCAAGGGAGAGACGTTGTCTGCATCGTTGACTGGAGGAAACGATTCAAGTTCAATTCGTATAAAGGGTCTATGTCCAGCAGTCTTTGAAGTGTATCTTGGTGACAAGGCAGTGTCTCCCCAGGCTAAGAAAGGGTTTGCTGAAGGTGTTGCTACATTAATGGCAAGCGAATGATGTGTGTATGATTATGGACTAGAGTACGTATATGATCGATCAATGCACTATGCAACTACCAGCGTGCGAATGTAACATGCAAAAATGCATCACGCAGCTAAATCAAAGCTTGCTTGGAGAGACAGGGCTAGCTAAAAGAGTCTATAATAAAGTAATGCTTATGAAAATAATAACGTCAAGTCTTCATCTTCTCGAAACGCATCGTCATCATTATTTATCAATGCTGACTTGATATTGTACGCAATAATGCTCTCGGCTATCACCTCTTTCATAAACACAGAAGCTGCTTCCGGTATTGTTGATGTTGCTTTGTTTGGGTTTTCTGATTCTTTTGGCGTAGGCAGAGAAGCTAGCACTTTGACCTCTTCGGCAATACTGCATGCTTCATCAGTTATGTTGATAGGAGCAATGACTTCTTTGATTGGATGCGACTGTAAGGCACAAGAGGATGATCTTCTTACTGAATCTAGTGCTTCATTTTTGCTCCTTGAAATGTCTCCTGTAGCATAACTTCGAAGACTTTTTCGTTTCTCTCGATTGGGCGTTCTCGAGACTGATTGGATCCGACCTTCAGAATATGTTGAGCGTCGTTTCATGGATGGAGATTGAGAAGATGATGTAGCTGGTGCCAGAACGCGGCGTGATTGTGATTGTGGCTGAAACGATGGTTTCCTTCTACAATTGCCACGAATGGCAGGTCTTGACGACTTGCGAGAAATCTCAGTATGATTGGTCAAGGACGTTATGGTTGTTGCAAGACTGTCGTTTTCATCGGCATCCACTCTTGTATCTATAGAAGAATTTGCCGAGTTGAATGCGGATTGAGAAGTCTTCGTCAAGTCTATACTACCACGCCTCCTAGTCAAGATGGAGTTGCGTCGTTGTTGTGATTGACTTCCATTGACACTCGCACCATATGTACTGTATCTTCGCATGTGCAGCGGTATTCTCTTTGGTTTCTCCTCTGCTTCTGCGCGCAATCGAGCAAGTTCTTCACGAAGCCTCTTTGCAACACGCCTACCTTGCATACCTCTGTAGGCTCGCTGCACAGCTAGGGCTGCAGCTTGCCTTCGTTGCATTTCTTCACAATACAGACGTTGCATTCTATGACCTCTGAATACTGCTTGGATGGACGTTGCAGATCTATCGCGTAGTATCTGCCTCTCTAACAACATGCCAAGATAGACCTTTCGTTGACTATGACATCGAATGAATGTTTGTATGGTTGTGGCACACTTGTTCATCAATTGTTGTCTCACATACTCTCGTGTAGATGCTGCACGCAATCGACCTCTCCAACCACGATAACGAGATTGACAAAAACAATACTATCATATCTCTCATTCGAACTCTCTGCTTCATTGACTCGAGCAATTTCATCGCCTGCCTCCGTCTCACCAATGCCTGCAATCCAAGCACACCCCGTTGAATTGCAAATATCATATCTAATGCAAATTCACGAGCATTCTCCATTTCAACCAATCGTTCACCCAACAGCTTGACCCTTCGTTTCTCAAGCACAAGTTCTCTTTCGAGACGTCTCCTCTTTGATTGCATTTCCGAGAGACGACTTCTTCGCATTGTGTATCGTTCGAGCGAACAGTTTTGGTAAAATCGGCCCGTAAGCCGAGTACTGAAATTGCATTTGACCGAGTGCCTTCCGAGGTCATTGTTGATTAGTTGAGCTTCCCTTAGAATGGAGTAGGAATCCTCTGCCATCATTTTTCCATCATTGAAAAGAGATAACCTGACAACGGTCACAGGATGTTGTCCAACTCTCCTCCCGCCAAAATATGATGTAAAATAAGAAATAAGGCTTGCTCAACAACGCGAAGTTAGGCGGGCATCCCGACCCCCCCCCCAACAAGACCCCCTTTTTAGTTTTTGGCAACTCCAAGACAAAGTTAAGGGTTGCGGACTTGAAAGAGTTACATTCTGAGTTCGTGTTTCAGCAGGGTGTACGAAAGGGACGCTGGGCGATGTGAACAGGGCTGCTCTCCCGATCACTCAGCGGCTGGAGGGTGTCACGGATAATCTGGAGGACCTCACTGAGAATGTGGATGCTTTGCGGTCTGACCACTCTCAATTGGATGGCAAAGTGCAGCTTCTATTCTCACAGAGTGAAACCCCAGTGCTCAGTTTTACCCCAGCGCCAACCCGACATTTATGTGAACGGAAACCTACTAAACAGAGTGTATTTTACACTAGTAAACAACTATATAGTTTTTGAAGTAAACCTTGTGTTCAGTCCACGTACACACAAATGTCGGGTTGGTGCACCGCTAGGCTCACTAACAAAATCAATATTACCAAAAAGATCCGATGTTGAAGTTGGCAGTGGATAATCTGGCCTAGAAGAGGTACCTTAAATGTGGCCCTAACAAAGTTGTTAGTGGTGAATTTATGCAAGTGTACTGAATCCTACATACAATTTCGACCCAATCCGTGGGAACCGATTCTACTTGAAATTCTTGGCTAGAAAGAGGTCTTGCTTTATTTATTTTCGTCGATGGTGCCTCTCTATCGGTGCCCAAAATTTCTAGTAAATTCCCGGCCAAATTTGGTAGGAGTAGCTACGTAAGCGGTATGTAGGAATAGTAAATAAGTCCTGCCAAAACACTTCCGCTAAAAGAGCCAAAACGGGAGGCTTATGTTGAAGTTTCGATCCCGGCCCCATCCAACCCCAACCGCGAATCCAGAATTCCAGATGCTGTATCCAGATGGCATCTATTGAAAAAAGTATCTTTATTTTTGTGACAGCCAAAATCCACGTCGGAACTACCATAGAACTCCAAGTTCTCAAGCTCGTCTCGTCGTCCAAAAAGTACCTCTGTAGAAAGTAGAGATCATTTCACTGCACAAATAATAATATCGATAAAAAGATATCCAAGCATCGCATCAACATGGGTTCAGTCCTCTCGTACTTCCTCGTTCCCATCTGCGAGGCAATCTTAGTTGCCTACAGCATTGCTCCTTTCAGTACGTTCTGGACGGACGTGTTTGTTCCTACTGGGCTTATCAAGTTGGTCATCCACCGCTACGTCCTCAACCAAAACAACTTATACAGGAGTAAGTCATGTCGTATTTTTATGTCAGTTTGATCTGATGTTTGCGTAGGTATGGGAGAACAAGACTTGGCGATGGAGCAATAGGTGACTTCTATTACATTTACATCCAGAGATCGTGGATTTAAGATTTAATCATTGTGCTCCAAATCAAAAGCTCAACTAGATTACGAAACTAATCGATTACTACTCTTCCGTTCTTGATCCATTGACTACAGCACCCGTCAAACCCATTCCTAAGGGCAGAGAGAAACCTTCTGGACCTCCCTCTGCACGTCCAGATGATGGATTCGGAACGGATTATAAGAATCCAACAACTGCGATGGAAGGAGCTCCTATCGGAAGGAACATGCCCGCACTCCCAAGACACCTTCGCGACCCCCACGGAAAGCCTGACGTGCAAATGGTTGCACAGCGGCTTTTGGCCAGAGAAGAATTCAAGCCAGCAGCAAGCCAACTCAACGTTCTAGCTGCGTCATGGATCCAAGCTATGGTTCATGACTGGATCGGCCACTTCGATGGAGCCGAAACAGAAACTCTTGACAAAGGAGGCAAATCGCTTTGTCCATTTGCGAAGTCGCCTTTCAGTTTCAAGAACACTAAAACTGAAAAGATTGATGGCGTAACTGTCAGCCCCAGGTAAGTTGCTGTCTCTTTTTACACATGTGTATGATGCGAACATGATCATTTCCTATTTATCTAACATTAAGCCTTTCTTCTATTGATGATTTGACAGTCAACGCACTAATTGGTGGGACGCCTCATTTGTTTACGGTAACAACTCTGAGCAAATTGACAGGGCAAGGACAAAGAAGGGCGGTAAAATGGTAACAAGTGATATTCCTCATGCTTTGGCTGAAGATAAAGATGGTATTTATTTTGCCGGAGACAACAAGAACAGTTGGGTGGGGGTAGCTTTGCTCCAAGACCTCTTCATTAGAGAACACAACTACATCTGCGACAATATTGCCGCTGAGGCCAAGGAGGAGGGTAAAGAAATGACGGACGAAGAGATTTTTGTACGTACTACGAATTTGTATCCCAGTTTTGATAGCCATGGTCATGATCACATACTCACATCCTGATTTTGTTTTGTACTTATGATAACAATAACAGGGCAAGGCTCGTGTTGTTGTTTCTAGTCTTGTTGCAAAGATCCACACCGTTGATTGGACGGTCGAACTCCTGAAGACCAAGCTTCTTCAAATCGGAATGAACGCAAATTGGGATGGGCTCTTGAAGGCGTTTGGCATTCCAATTCCTGGTGTTTTGAGTCAGATGGGAGAGAAGAAAGGAAGGGTTTCCGATAACAAAGGAACTCCATTTTGCTTGACTGAAGAGTTCGCTGCCGTGTATCGTTTGCATTCACTATCTCCACCTGGTCTTATTCTAGGTGATGGTGATGCGAAAGATAAGTTCATTGGTTTAGAGGATTTGCTTGGAGACGAGGGAAGGAAGCAAATGAGGGAGACTAAGACTCGTCCGAAGGAAATGATGAAGTCGTGTCTTCATTGGCCGTGCGGAGCTCTTATGTCTAGCAACTACCCAAATGCTTTCAGGGATGTTGCACCAACTGATGATTACGGAAAGGACCTTAAAAGTCAAAATATTGACCTTGCAGCTCTCGATCTCTTCCGTGATCGTGAACGTGGAATTCTCAAGTTCAATGAATTCAGGAGGCAGTTGAATTTGAAGCCTTACAGAACATGGCTTGAACTCACTGATAATGAGGAAGATGCTAGAAAGCTAGAGCTCATGTACGTATTGCCAACACTTGCCAATTACATCTTTGACATTTTTCTAACATTTTTTGTCGCCCTCTCTCAATAAATACACAGTTATGGTCCTGGGCAAGAGGGAATCGAGAGATGCGACTTGCTTGTTGGTGACATGTACGAAAGAAAGGTCCAACCAGCCTTCGCTCTGTCTGAGACTTCTTTTATCATTTTCCTTTTTATGGCTAGTCGCCGCCTCAGTGCTGATCCTTTCTTGAACGAGCTTTACAATGAGGAAACTTACAGCAAGTTCGGATTGAAGCTTGTGAAAGAAAACAAAGGGTTGTTTGATCTCCTTGAACGTCACTACCCTGACTTGGCTGCTGACTTTAAGGACGAGAAGGGCAAGGCTAAGCAATCATGTTTCAAGCCTATCTTGCCTGGGGAAGCCTGGAAGAAAGCAATCGAAAACAAGGTAGTTCCTGAAAAGATAACCAAGGAATGGGAAACAACCAAACAGCGCAATGCAGAATTCTTTGACGAGTTGGAGGCTGAAACTGAAATCTTCACGAAGAACCTGAAGGCAAACTCCAAGACATTAGCTGTATTCGATCCAAGTTCGATTTGGACCATTATTAGTGTGTTACTTGTCGTAGTACCTTACTATGTCTTGAACACTTATGAAGTCCCTGGCATTGGAATCAAACCCATGTTTCCAGCTGACGATATTGACATCGCTAAGGAATTTGCGTATAGTACGGTCCGCCACAACGACAGCTTGAATCGTGTAAGTGGGATATGGTTCAATTGCAGCGGAAGATTTTTACTTCTCTTGTGAATCTAACAACTGTACCTCTCTTCCAGATCTTGCACCTCTTCACAAATCCGATGATTTTTGTGTCCCAATGCTTCCTCTTGGACCAGACACCTGCTGTGTTCGGACTCAAGGTGCACGGGTTCAAAGTGAATGCTGCACTCTTCTATCTCATGTATCTGTGCTTTTACAGCTTCCTCCTTGATGTCTACAGTGGTTTCTTCAATTTGGCATATTCTATCCTCTTTTACAGTTTGTTCCCTAAGTTTGGGAACTGGGTGACAAGAGTCGTTGGAGTGAAATGGACCAACGCAGCGGCGTTCGTCATCTACTTCATTTCTCAGTACAGTCAAATTCTCATTGGTCATAATATCCGTGAGAATTTCTACGACTGGAATATCTATCACGTAAGTACTGATTTCCCTTGTCAGTCATTTTCCTCAAAATCTCAGTATCTCATCGTAGCATCCTTTGCTTTTGTTTCAGCTCTTCCCTGTTCAACAGCTGATCACTGTTTTTAACATTATGCGTTCTCTACGAGTTTATCCTTCTTTTGTTGAGGCGACTGATGAGTGGGTTCCCATCATGAGAGAGTGCATGGGCAAAATCAATTTCGAAGATTGTGTGAAGCCCTAAATGGCAACGGTGTGGTACCCCTCTTGCTCTTGAATTACATTTTGAAACCGGTTCAGTGAATTGTCGATGTCGAGCGTGTATATCTTCACTTGGAATAGCCGATAAAGTAAAACCTACACGTTCCTAGAGGATTATTATTCTTTGCAACACTATCCATGACATCACTTGCTACTTACTTGTCTTGACTCTGATCTCCACCCTATTGTATCTCGTATTTTGGCGCTTGGCGCGCCATCCATCAGCACCAGCCACACTGCACCCACTCCATATGTTGTTGTTGTGATGGCTCAAAGCTCGTAATAGCATAGGCGCATAGCTCCCTGCATGCGGTTCCCTCTGCCTGCCATCATTTTTCCAGCCTCTGAGTGTGTCGCAACTCGTCTCCCGCCAAAATATGTGCTAAATAACGGCTGGTATATATGTAGCACGTTGTTACAGGCTTACCATACAGCAAGGTACAATAGTTATTCCCTTGCATACAGGCACTCCAAGAAACACCATGACGGCAGATGAGCAGGAAGAAGTGGAGATGGTGGAAGAGTCGTTTGAAGCCGAACAGTCCAATAACAATTTTACCCCCATCCAATCGCGCAAATTGCGACGTACAACTCTCATACCATGCTTGTCTCTCTGCCCCTCGATGGATTTGATTGCCCTCGGAACTGGATCTTCTGCGTATAAATTTGACTTGGTCGAGGGCAGTCCGTCGAAGCGTAAGAATAGCAATCATAGCGACAGCGAAGGGTCTGGGCCTTCTGTGGATTTTGCAGAGAGCATTGACATTCATCGCATCGTATCTTGGCAGCGGCTGTTGTCTCTTACTCCTGACCAATTAACCTCGTCCAAATTCAATGACGACGATGATGACTTTGACAGCTCGGATAGCATCGTTTTAAGAGAGAATAAGGAGTGGGAATATGCCGAGGATGGGGGTGGTCCTCTGTTTCAGCGGCTTGTTAGCAGTGAGGACGAAATGAGAGATGACACTAATAACAATACAAATGTAGAGACATTACTGCCGGCTGCAAAAGGAGCCACTTTCATTTGCTGGTCGCCGGATGGTAGATGCGTTGCAATTGGTCTCGTAGATGGTGGCGTACTCATCCATGATGTGGAACCAGAAGCTACCGACGATGACGCAGCCCAAGCTTCGGGCCATCATGCACTTCACATTATTCATCCACCACCTTCTCAACAGCGCTCGATTATGGCAAATCTGTTATCATTCAATGAAGAAGGTAATGAGAGTGACAAAGTTGAAGAACAATCAGCAACTTCGGAAGAAGCAGAACCGAGTCGAAATAAGAAGGTGGCATTCAGTCCTCGTGTCACTCGCTCCATGGCATCAAGGAGAGGGGACACACATTTGAGTTCAGTCCAGCAGCAGACTATCGACGAGTATGATGATGATATGGCATTTCAGCCTACTTCTGCAGTGATTGGTATGTCGTGGAACCGAGTTTCTCCACCACATTCATCTTGGAGTCTTGAGAAAGAGGAGTGGGAAATGAAAGAATCATGGGCACACTCATCACAACTCATTGATAGAGGGAGGTACTTTCTCCCATCGGACTGTTTCAATACGTTCAAATCAAGTGATAAGGCGAGGGTAGACGGTTCGTTTTCGCCATTGGCACATTTGAATGTATTGTGTGTCGCTACATCTAGTGATTTGCATTGGTACTTGCAAGGTCGATATCGAATTGGAAGCATCCCTCACGGCTTTGATATTGGAGGTCACAATACCGGGATTGATCTGGTATGCTCTCCAGACTTGACAAGTTTACTTGTCATTTCAAAACAGCCACAGCTGTCAAAGGGATCGAGGGTTGCAACGCTGTATACAACCCCACTTCTAGGAGAGAGAAGGTTTGATATGCAGATCTTTTCGGCCTTGTACCGATCAATATTCTCCAGACTTCGTGATATCAGAGAGGGGATACGGTCATCGACAGATTCATGGAGGTTAGCTTTGCGCCCGTTAGATACAAAGTTTCAAGGGCTCTTCAAGCTGTTGTGCAACTACAATGTTGCTCAGCCTAACGACTCCGTGGTTGATTGTGCTGCTGCTATCCGCTTGGAATTATTGCGATGTATTTTATCTGGACGATCCAGTGTGTCAGGTGATGCGTCTAATGCTCTCGACCAGTTCTTTACTCGTCCTCAAATGCACGATCAATTATTTCAGCGTGAAATCAAAAGTGTTGAGGCTAGCGTGGCGTCGATGGAAGCCAAACTGCGTTCTAAGATTCTAGCTCCAATCCGGGCACTGATATATGAAACCGATGAGCTTTACGGAATAGCACGCTCTCGTGACTGTGATGCGAGCAGCTCAACTTTAATCGATCCCGAGGAAGCACTTCGGCTGTACACGTTTGCGCGAATCCTGTTTCTTGCTTTTGAACGCTGTCTTGCTCATGTTGTTGAGGCGAGAGGTCGATTGCACGATCTTCTTGCTTGGATTAGAGGAACGGCATCGCAAGTGCGAGCTAGAGGAACAGCGACGGATAGTATTCAGAGACAGAATGCACGCAATAGGCGCGTTCCAGATGGTGTGATCAGAAGAGTGTCCAACTTTCTGTCTACACCCATGCTTTCAGCTGTGAAGGATAGTGATGACATTGCTTTTGGACATCGGCACTTGGCTGAGTGTGTCATTGGTGTGCCTCTTTCTGTGAGTTTACTTTTATCTTGTGTATGTTTTGTTTGATTCCTTTGATTTAATGATGCTCATCTAATGTTGCTGTTGCCATAATTCTTTGAACTCCAGGACTTCTTCTCGGACTGTGTGTCAACAGACAATGTGGCTCTGTCGAGCAAAATGTCTGTACGATGTACACTAAAATCAGCTCTACAATCAGCATTTCAGACATGTGCGGTCTTGTTTGACAAGCCAAGGGATGCATTTACTGAGACACTCGATAGATTAGGTGAGTGTTTAGTTTGCTCTTTGATGAGTGCATTTATCTCTTCATATAATTGATTTTGCTTACATTTTGATGATTCGCCGCAGACATTCACTTTGAGACTCCGCACTCAATACTTGCTGCACACAGCCGAATCGGAGCAGGACCTCGTGCAGATAAAAGTGAAGCATTTGAGCCTAAAATGATACAGCCGAATGATAGCTCATTAGCAAGACACTGGATGATAATTGTGCGGTCTGTCAAAGACAATTTCATAGAAGTTATTGCAATCCCTGGCAACGTTCAGCCTAAATTCTATCTACAAGCTGGACTGGCTCTGCCAGATAATCATAGAGTGAGAAACATTCAATTTTATGGGGACAGTGGCAACAGCTCGCTCTCTCCCAATCTAGATATCGATGCAGTGACAAACGAAGGGCGGCAGTCACTCGGATTGATTGTTGAGCGGCAAGAAGTTTTATCAACGGATCAGAGGAACTACACGAGGAGTTATGGTTATTCAAATACGACGAAATTTCATTCGAGAAATTTGATTTGGGGCCGACTTCTGACAAAGCAATCAGCATTGCTGCTGCTGACTTCAACCAAGAAAATTGCGTACATTTACAAACCTGCAAAACTTCAAATGACGATGATAATGTGCTTGTGACGAAGTGTAGACATATCTGTACTCACCAGAACTTTCTGAGCAGGGAACAAACGAAGTTGAATCTCTGCGGATCTCGTGGGACAGCTGGTGTTCTTTCATTTGGTGCATCAACCTCGTTAGATATCCTTGATCTTGAAGAGGATGAAGAAGACGACGAGGATGATAGTGCGTCTGGAGATGAGAGTTTTGAGGAGTGACCTGAACAGAAAATGCAGCACTATTAGGTAATTGATCTTATGAAACTAAGAATACGTCAACCTCTGCAAATGATTCAAACAATCTTGCACTTCCAAGGCACAAGCTGTTACTGTGTTATTGAAAAATCACTGGAGGCCTGCCTCTTTCCTCACCCAAATCAATACACAGGAGGAGGAATAGGAATCCATTCCCAATTGCCTGAAACTGGGTTCCGCCAGGACTTCCCCGTCGTTCTTGCTCCCTTTGGGACCCACGCTTCATCGTCGTCATCTTCTGTATCTCCGAACTTGCTGCGCTTTCGAGGCTTTTTCTTTACCACCTTCTTTTTTGCGCTTGCCAGAGCCTATTGCAAAGAGAAGTGGCAGAGTTTGCCACGTTTTGATCGAAACGTACAGGCGATTGAGAGTGGTAAGTAGCGTCACCCCTCGTTTTCAGACTTCTTCGGAAATCTGTCGGTACAATCGTTGTTGAAGCATCACCTCGAGCGAGAGGCAAGTCTTTGAAGTTGCTTGATTCATACAGATCTCGTTTCACTTTATTTAGAGCAAGCACAACTTTGTGATCCATCTCGAAGCTGTCGGCCGTCTCAGTTGCTTCATCAGGTCACCTACGACGTTGTAACGACGCTGATACGCCCAAATAATGCTTGAGCCGTGCAAAGATGCTTCTATACTATCACGGCCAACTATCATGGGTCGCTAGAAGCTGTGGATTGCCATATTCACAGCGTGAGATACGATATGGTGCTAGAGAGTAGAGCTGGCGACCGGCTCAGATGCTTCATCAGGTCACCTACGACGCTGTAGCGACGCCGATACATACGTCCAACAAATGCTTGAGCCGTGCTCAAGATGCTTCTATACTATCACGGCCAAATATAATGGGTCACTAGAAGCAGTTGATTGTCATATTTACAGCGTGAGATACGATATGGTGCTAGAGAGTAGAGCTGGCGACCGGCTCAGATGCCTCATCAGGTCACCTACGACGCTGTAGCGACGCCGATACGTCCAAACAAATGCTTGAGCCGTGCTAAAGATGCTTCTATACTATCATGGCCAACTTTAATGGGTCACTAGAAGCAGTTGATTGCCATATTCACAGCGTGAGATACGATATGGTGCTAGAGAGTAGAGCTGGCGGCCGTCTCAGATGCCTCATCAGGTCACCTACGACGTTGTAGCGACGCCGATACGCCAAACAAATGCTTGAGCCGTGCTCAAGATGCTTCTATACTATCATGGCCAACTATAATGGGCCACTGCAAGCAGTTGATTGTCATATTCACAGCGTGAGATACGATATGGTGCTAGAGAGTAGAGCTGGCGGCCATCTCAGATGCCTCATCAGGTCACCTACGACGTTGTAGCGACGCCGATACGTCCAAACAAATGCTTGAGCCGTGCTAAAGATGCTTCTATACTATCATGGCCAACTATAATGGGTCACTAGAAGCAGTTGATTGCCATATTCACAGCGTGAGATACGATATGGTGCTAGAGAGTAGAGCTGGCGGCCATCTCAGATGCCTCATCAGGTCACCTACGACGTTGTAGCGACGCCGATACGACCAAACAATGCTTGAGCCGTGCAAAAGATGCTTCTATACTATCATGGCCAACTATAATGGGTCACTAGAAGCAGTTGATTGTCATATTCACAGCGTGAGATACGATATGGTGTCTAGAGAGTAGAGCTGGCGGCCATCTCAGATGCCTCATCAGGTCACCTACGACGTTGTAGCGACGCTGATACGTCCAAAAATGCTTGAGCCGTGCTAAAGATGCTTCTATACTATCATGGCCAACTATAATGGGTCGCTAGAAGCTGTTGATTGCCATATTCACAGCGTGAGATACGATATGGTGCTAGAGAGTAGAGCTGGCGGCCATCTCAGATGCTTCATCAGGTCACCTACGACGTTGTAGCGACGCTGATACGACCAAACAATGCTTGAGCCGTGCTAAAGATGCTTCTATACTATCATGGCCAACTATAATGGGTCGCTAGAAGCTGTTGATTGCCATATTCACAGCGTGAGATACGATATGGTGTCTAGAGAGTAGAGCTGGCGGCCATCTCAGATGCTTCATCAGGTCACCTACGACGTTGTAACGACGCTGATACGCCCAAATAATGCTTGAGCCGTGCAAAAGATGCTTCTATACTATCATGGCCAACTATCATGGGTCGCTAGAAGCTGTGGATTGCCATATTCACAGCGTGAGATACGATATGGTGTCAACAGAGAGAGCTGGCGGCCATCTCAGATGCTTCATCAGGTCACCTACGACGTTGTAGCGACGCCTGATACGCCCAAAAATGCTTGAGCCGTGCTAAAGATGCTTCTATACTATCATGGCCAACTATAATGGGTCGCTAGAAGCAGTTGATTGCCATATTCACAGCGTGAGATACGATATGGCTGCTAGAGAGAGAGCTGGCGGCCATCTCAGATGCCTCATCAGGTCACCTACGACGTTGTAGCGACGCTGATACGCCCAACAAATGCTTGAGCCGTGCAAAAGATGCTTCTATACTATCATGGCCAACTATCATGGGTCGCTAGAAGCTGTTGATTGCCATATTCACAGCGTGAGATACGATATGGCTGTCAAGAGAGAGAGCTGGCGGCCATCTCAGATGCCTCATCAGGTCACCTACGACGTTGTAGCGACGCCGATACGCCAACAAATGCTTGAGCCGTGCAAAAGATGCTTCTATACTATCATGGCCAACTATAATGGGTCGCTAGAAGCTGTTGATTGCCATATTCACAGCGTGAGATACGATATGGTGCTAGAGAGTAGAGCTGGCGGCCATCTCAGATGCCTCATCAGGTCACCTACGACGTTGTAGCGACGCTGATACGACCAAACAATGCTTGAGCCGTGCTAAAGATGCTTCTATACTATCATGGCCAACTATAATGGGTCGCTAGAAGCTGTTGATTGCCATATTCACAGCGTGAGATACGATATGGCTGTCAACAGAGAGAGCTGGCGGCCATCTCAGATGCCTCATCAGGTCACCTACGACGTTGTAGCGACGCTGATACGACCAACAAATGCTTGAGCCGTGCAAAAGATGCTTCTATACTATCATGGCCAACTATAATGGGTCGCTAGAAGCTGTTGATTGCCATATTCACAGCGTGAGATACGATATGGCTGTCAACAGAGAGAGCTGGCGGCCATCTCAGATGCCTCATCAGGTCACCTACGACGTTGTAGCGACGCTGATACGCCCAAATAATGCTTGAGCCGTGAAAAGATGCTTCTATACTATCATGGCCAACTATCATGGGTCGACTAGAAGCTGTGGATTGCCATATTCACAGCGTGAGATACGATATGGCTGTCAACAGAGAGAGCTGGCGGCCATCTCAGATGCCTCATCAGGTCACCTACGACGTTGTAGCGACGCCGATACGCCAAACAATGCTTGAGCCGTGCAAAAGATGCTTCTATACTATCATGGCCAACTATCATGGGTCGCTAGAAGCTGTGGATTGCCATATTCACAGCGTGAGATACGATATGGCTGTCAACAGAGAGCTGGCGGCCATCTCAGATGCCTCATCAGGTCACCTACGACGTTGTAGCGACGCTGATACGACCGAACAATGCTTGAGCCGTGCAAAAGATGCTTCTATACTATCATGGCCAACTATCATGGGTCGCTAGAAGCTGTTGATTGCCATATTCACAGCGTGAGATACGATATGGCTGTCAACAGAGAGAGCTGTCGGCCATCTCAGATGCCTCATCAGGTCACCTACGACGTTGTAGCGACGCTGATACGCCGAAACAATGCTTGAGCCGTGCAAAAGATGCTTCTATACTATCATGGCCAACTATCATGGGTCGCTAGAAGCTGTGGATTGCCATATTCACAGCGTGAGATACGATATGGCAGTCAACATAGGAGCTGGCGGCCATCTCAGATGCCTCATCAGGTCACCTACGACGTTGTAGCGACGCTGATACGCCCAACAATGCTTGAGCCGTGCAAAAGATGCTTCTATACTATCATGGCCAACTATCATGGGGTCGCTAGAAGCTGTGGATTGCCATATTCACAGCGTGAGATACGATATGGCTGTCAACAGAGAAGCTGGCGGCCGTCTCAGATGCTTCATCAGGTCACCTACGACGTTGTAGCATGGCTGATACGCCGAAATAATGCTTGATACCATAGCATCTTTGCGACCCCGTCAGAGCCATGGAAAATCATTGGAATCGTCTCAGCCAAGATCCGACCTCTTACAGAGTGAATGCTCTTTCTCGACTACTAAGTGGTCTATTGACACAGTTTAACTTGCAGATCTCTTCTCCTACACCCTACCGATTGAGATGAGTGCTGTGTGGAGTTGGAGTAACTAATTTTGCTTCGTAATATTCCGTATTAACTGGACAATACGATAGAGATCGGTTCTCATTTGGTGCATTAACCTCGTTAGATGTCCTTGATCTTGAAGAGGATGAAGAAGACGACGAGGATGATAGTGCGTCTGGTGATGAGAGTTTTGAGGAGTGACTTGAACAGAAAATGCAGCACTATTAGGTAATTGATCTTATGAAACTAAGAATACTTCAACCTCTGCAAATGATATCAAACAATCTTGCACTTCCAAGGCACAAGCTGTTACTGTGGTAGAAGAATGACTTATTGAACTTTCACTGGAGGCCTGCCTCTTTCCTCACCCAAATCAATACACAGGAGGAGGAATCCATTCCCAATTGCCTGAAACTGGGTTCCGCCAGGACTTCCCCGTCGTTCTTGCTCCCTTTGGGACCCACGCTTCATCGTCGTCATCTTCTGTATCTCCGAACTTGCTGCGCTTTCGGGGCTTTTTCTTGGCCACCTTCTTTTTGCGCTTGCCGGGGCCTCTTGCAAAGAGAAGTGGTAGAGTTTGCCACGTTTTGATCGAAACGTACAGGCGATTGAGAGTGGTAGCGTCACCCCTCGTTTTCAGACTTCTTGGGAAATCTGTCTGTGACAATCGTTGTTGAAGCATCTCCAAAAGGTAGGGCATCACCTCGAGAGGCAAGTCTTTGAAGTTGCTTGATTCATACAGATCTCGTTTCACTTTATTTAGAGCAAGCACAACTTTGTGACGGATCTTCTTCACCTCGCATACTTCAAGCGCATTGATCTGATAGTGAGATTTGGAGGGTTTTGTGATCAATGTTGATGAGAAGTGTCAGATAAATTGAAGGATGACACACGAGTAAAAGAACTAAACTTTCGGATGGTCTCTTCATGGGTATTTCCCAGATTGCATCCTGACATTTTGACAGCGCACGTGTGATTACATGCAGCAATGCTTTCCAACGAAGTCAGATCAAACAACGCACCCTTCACTATCTTTGCTCTCCCACCGTCTTTCGCGACATACTTCCACCTTGATCCCGATTCCTCATTCTCATCGTACTCCCAGCGAGATCTACTTCCCTTTTCCAAATACGAGGCCTTCAACGACTTGTTTTTGGACAAATTCAAAGAGAGGAGTGTCGAGTTGTTCAGCAACATGTCGATCACCGCCGGTGCGCACTGATCGTTTAGCCAGTTGGAGGACAAATCCAAATGCTGAAGAGACGTATTCTTCTTCAAAGTAGGAATCAGCTCATTTGCTCCTTTGGTTGTCAAATGATTGTTGGACATAATGAGAGAAACTAGCTTGCAGTCTGGTTCCTCTAGAAACTTTGACATCACCTTTGCGCCTTGGACAGGGAATCTATTGTTGGACATATCCAAATGAGTCAAACGGCTCAAAGCTTTCATCACTTTCTTCGTGCCGCGGATAACGGCAGGAAGCTGAAGTTGATTGGAGTGGAGACGCAGCTTCTCAATAGTCTTGTTCTGTACGAGAGCCTCAGAGAGCAACCTTTTGTTGTCTTTGTCCACTGGTGCACCAACCAATGAAAAGGAAGTCAATGAATGCTTCTTTCTGAGGAAATTGGCAATATTCTCTACGCACTTTGAGTCGAAATCTTTGTGCCCAATCTCCAGACTGTCGCACTTCCTGCAGGCAGCAAGGATCTTATCCACCATACCATGTCCACCAGTGAAACTGCAGTACGCCAGATTCACCTTTCGAAGTGCAGGGTGTTTCTTGAATGCACTTGCCAAAGCTTTAACCGCGTCTTCAGACTCGATATTTGTACGTGAAATGTTCAACGTTGAAAGCGTCTTGTTCTCGGCAACAAACTTCGTCAACAAAGTCAAGTCATCCGCTGAAAGAGAACAATTAGACAGTTCCAACACCGTCAACTTCCTATTTTGCTCTAGGACAGGGAGAATATTCTTCTCTAACCAAGGCGATTGAGGCAAGTTGTAGTTGATAACTTTGAATTCTTCCAAAGAAGTACGGTGCTGGATGCCTTCGGCAAAATACTCGTAGCAAGGCATCATGTCCGCATCTAGTGATGAAGTTACAATACAAAGGAGTTAATACAACAACAACACCATATGGCTACATGAAAAAGACCAAAAGTCAGAACACAATGAAACTTACGGTATGGAACCTGAGACAGATATTTCGGGTAGTGCTCCAACGTGAGAGATCGCTTATCATGTTGCCTGACAACCAACGATCGCTGCGCATTTTCTAAAGATTGTCCTGCATCATATGATAATGAGCGACGGTAACCGTTCCAATAGTTAGTGTAGAAGATATTGTCACCATCTACACTTGAGAATGACTCAACAGCCCGCACACTTGATCTAGTCCAATCCCAGCTTTGATCTAGTCCAATCCCAGCTTCCTACTATAGTAGGAAAGGTCGCGCCTTCACTATCAGAAGATTCCTGTTCTTCTTCACTATCAGATGAAAATTGCATCACGTCGTCATCCGAAAAAGTAGTTGATTCTTATTCATTCTCTTCTTCCGATTCATCCTCCTTGCCCTTGCGCTTCCTGTACCTGCGGGTAGGTGTATATATTATTATCACGTGCACAGCAATTTCAGTGAGGTCATGAATCATGAAAAGTTAGAGAAACGAACAGCAATTCAACTTACCTGATACTTCTCTCACTGCTCTTCTTGTCATTCTTTGCAGCCCTGTTCTTCCTCTCAGCAAGCCTGGCATCGGTGTAGATTGATTCAGCTTGCCGGCGTTCTCGGCCAGATCGCCGAGGTCTCTCTCCCTCCGTGGCTTGTGTATCATCATTCATGGTATAGGTTCTCAGTAGTATTCAATGGATAGGGATCCTCAGGTTTAGCTGGCGCTGCGGATGGAAATTGCTCTCTGCCTCTGCCGATGAGCGCGCTAATTCTGGTTCTGATCGATGAACCGCCAGAGTTTTCAATAGACAGAGATCAGAGCGGCGATATGCGCCTATCCTTTTCCTGTGCCCTATCAATGGAGATGCTGCTTTGATGGAGTGACTCGTCTTCTGAAGAGGGAAGGGAGTCCACCGGTGGTAGCTTTGCAAGCGATGATGTTGGCAACAAAATGAAAAATGAGAACAAAGCAAAAATCAAGAAAAAAATGTCGAAAAGATTCAGATACGTGTCTTCTGACAGTCTCAGAAGAAAGCGGAAAAGCGCAAAGATGTGAGAGTACTATTGTTGACACTATTCCTCTCGAACCGTAGAGAGTACAACGTGATAGCAGTGTTAGGCAGATGAATATGATGTGTAGTCGTTCGCTATACCTCGCCGTAGCATGCCTCCTCTGCTGCATTGGATCTTCCATCGGATTCGCTCCCGTTAGGACAGTTGTTGGTGCCCGATCGACAAGTAACCAACAATTGGAGTCTTCATACAGAAGCAATCAACAGTTACTTCCGAAACACCTGTTGGGACCACGTCAATCTACTCTACTCTACAGCGACAATTCGTCTATACCTTTGTCATCAAAAGTGAACAAGAACAAAAATAAGGTTGCTGCATTAGCTATAGTACTTGCGGGCATCGGCTTCACGGCATATCCATCACCATGTTTTGCTGCGTCTAGCATCCTGTCTAATATCCCTTCACCAAGCAAGTTCAAAGAGGCTATTGTATCAGTTCTTGACGGAATGTCTCAATCTGGTACCAAGGGCATGGTGGCCTACGTGTTATCTTTCACAGCATGGACAATGACTGTGGGTGTTACTACGCCAGTGGAGACTGCTGCAGGAATGGCATTTCCATTGAAACAATCAATTCCTCTTTCAGCTCTGGGTAAGATCGGAGGCGCATTCTGTCAATATGTGCTAGCAAAATATCTCTTTTCGGATTATGCAAGAGAGAAAATGAAGGATAATGAATGGATGGGCAAGATTGACAAGAGCTTCAAATCTCATCCATTTGGAGTTGCATTGATTTGGAGGTTTAGTCCTCTGCCAGAGTTTGTGAAGAATGTTGGGCCATCGCTAGTAAAAACATTGAAAACAAGATATCAGTTGTTGGCTATTCTGGCACATGGTCTGCCTTTCACTATATTATGGTCGTTCATGGGGGCCGAAACTGCAGCGGTAGCTCGTGGAGGAGAGGCAAGTGTTCTGTTAAAGCGCTTGGTAGCAATTATTTCGTCAGTAGGGCTTTTTGTCAGCCCTACATTGTTTGGAATGTGGCTAAAAGGACTGGGAGATGATACAAAGAGTGAATCTCAATAAATGAAGCAATACTGATCTGTTTTTATGGTTGTGTTATAAAACTATGTATGAACTGTGCTACATTATGATGTTGTTCTCATCTTCATCATTCAAAACCGAGATTTCGACGTCCGTTGAACCTTTGCAGTCGCCATCAGAATCCAACACTTTGATTGCGTTTAAGCAAACAACTTGCCTATCGTCTGCGTAAAGCACTTGATTCAAAGAATCCATCACAAACTTGCACAAGTTATCAACATCCCCAGATCGGTTGTTGTAGTACTTTAGAGGTGCATTTGGTTTTAGTCGCCCAGGTCCAGGCTTACTACCTATGAAGTGATTGTTTGGACGCTTCATGCGAAATGTAAGTGACAGTTTCAGAAACTCGTGCTCGGGAAACATGACAGTGGGTTCATCTGAATCTGAATCTCCACTATCAATTATTATTGGATGGTACTCCTGGGGCAATGCTTCCAACAAGCAATCCCGAAATAGATCCTGGGAAGCTTTGGAAGGGTTGTACATAAATCCACGTGCAGTTCGATGGCGTAACAGCACTTTTGGATTACCCCTGATTGTGAATTTGATACGCCTATTATTGCCATCAATGGCTACATTATCCATCTCATCGATCCAATATGCAGGTTCTGATGGTTACTGCTTTTTTCCTTGCCATGTGTAGGGCAGTAGGACGACATCTTGTTCGACAAGGAAGATACTGCCAGCTACCTTGCACGTCAGAGGCAGCAAGGAATGCCACAAGCGTCGACGATAATGCCATCGCAGTTTGGTGTTTGCGTCTGATCTGACTGAGGAAGTAGATACAGTAGATGGAGGATGGCGCCAAAATGCTGCGTAGGAATTAGGAGTAGATCTCGAAGATCTAGAAATTCTCTCTGTTCTCATCCGCAAGACTGTTTCGTTTGCAAAGAAGACGAAGGGACAAGGCAAGGCTAAGAAGGCTGACAAGAAGGTAGAGAAGCTGCAGAAGATGAGATTAATGAGGACACTTTATGGAGGAAGCTATCAAACTCGATGCAGCTGCAATTTTTAGAATTGAAAGTTGTGTGTTGGGTAGTATTGTATTACCTACGACAACAACCTACATTGCGCCCCATGGCACTTGACTTTTAGATATCAAGTCTGGTCCACACCAGTTGAGAAGTTCTTTCATTTCTGGACAGGTTAGAGGATATGGAGCTGTCCTTTGATATGGATTGCGTTCTTTTCGCTTCTGTTGTAATATATCCGTGTGGCATCCGTAGGGATCTGTTTGAAATGGCACCAAACTATTCTTCCTCTCTCCTACCGATGATATCTCCAAGTTGAATCCAGTCGAGGCTGGTGGATCAACACCAACGTAGTGGAACCGATTCACTGACCATTGCAAAGCGCCAGCGTGGAGTGTCTCAAAGCGCTGCTTTTTAAATGTAAATGATACCACTGATATTTTTGTTGGGTATGCCCCAGTAACCTCGCGGAAACGGCAAATAGAGAACAACAGATTCTCAAATGAGTCTGTGGCATACTCTTCCGTGGTAGTACGAGCTCTCACAGTGCTAGCTTCATTGATTGCAGTTGTTTCACCATCGCTGAATACATTTCGTCCACGCCACAAGTGCAATGCATCGGCAACCCTAAAGTAACTACCCCCCTCTGTTTCAGGACCTGTCTGAGATCTCGTCTCACCTCCAGAAAATACCAACAAACTTTTTTCATCTTCCAAAGCAAGTTTTATGCCAGCCTGGATATGAGAGACAATTGCCTGAGGAAGACCTCTATTGCGTTGATAATCATACAGCCACCACACAGAATCATCATAAGCCGCATTCTCTACATCACCTGAAATGAGGACAGAGTGACCCGCAACAATGATCAGATGTGTTGCCTGACTCGCGAGGGATCTATCATTAAATGCCTGTGAATCCGAATGCACCCACACCAGGTTCCTCTTCTTGCTATTGCCACCGCCACGAAGATGAACGAACTGCCGCCCCTTTTCATCTGGCAACAAACCAATTGTTCTTGTTCCAATCACAAAAAATAACTAGCGCAAAAATTGCAAGGATGATTTTCGCTCGTGAGGATGATTGTCGCCGACGCGTGACCCGTCGTTTCAGCCTGTTTGTCATCTCCACATCGACACTCGGCTATAGATAGCACCAGCAGAGAATACTCGGGAGACTATTGAAAGTAGCACCACCGTATTAAGTCGTTATGGAAGTCAATTTAAGGACAGCACATTCGTATCGTTGCAGCAGTTTTGCTTTTTGTGCTTGCTATGGATGAGTATCTATGGATGTTCTTATGTTTGTAATCGTAAATATAGGTCATACGGACATCGACTAAAAGCTCGTAACATGGGGAGTCTTTTTATGCTTTATTTATTACGTATAAAGCCAAAAACGCCAAAAACAGTGTATTCGCAGTTTTCGGTGTGCCCACGACAACTCGACATTCTCTTTTTCCCCTTCTCTCACTCTCCTAAAAAATCAAAATGAATCAGCGCCGTGAGCCGCAAAGAATCCTTTTGAAAATCATTCTAGTATCAACATTCCGTTATTGATAGTATGTTCTCCATGGCCTGCGCGGCACCACCGTTACTCTTCACTACCATGGCGATAGCTGCCTTGCTATCGTCGGTGTTGTTTATCGAAGTGGCGTCATTTCAATTGAGCGGCACGTCATCATCTAATCCTCGTATTGTTAGTAGCTTGCCTCGACCATTACAGCCACAGCAACAGCATGCAGTTGCCCCATTGTTTGCATCTGCCGATGATGAAGAGAACACCGATTCATCATCATCTACAACAACGTTTGCTACTGCTCCGGAATCCATAGGCGAAAAAGTGTTTGCTGAGCTGGACAAGATGCGACAACAGTTCTCAGAGCTTACCGAATCCTTGACCATGGCAAAGGAACGTGAGGAACAGGCCAAAGGGGATGTAACGAGGTTGACTGAGAAGAAGGTGACTGTAGAGGCAGAAAAGGAAAGTGCTATTTTAGGGAAGAAACGAGTGTTGAGGTATGTATGTCTTAGACTCTCTCCGTTCACGTCATGTGCACATTTTCAAATTATATCTTCTTGCCTAACATACATGTACTTCTTCTAAACACTCCAGCGATGAAATGACAGATCTATCTGATCAATTAGAGGGTGCGCAAGATAATCTACGTGACACCATGCTCAAAACTAAATCGGAGATATCCAGTATCCAGGATGAAGCCAGACAATCTGAGAGACGTCTCAAAAATGAAATAGTCGAACTAGAATCTCGACTACAATCCCTTCGTGATGAAGCAGATGCCGCGCGTAAAGATCGCGATGAACTGATCCAACAAATAGAAACTGAAGAAGAAGAGATGCGGAAGACATCACGGAAGGAAATGGAAGAAGAGAAGAAAGCATCTTTTGCAGAACGCAAGGCGATTAAATACAACAATTGGGATATGGAAGGCAGGATCAGACAATTTACGACTGAGTTGCCTTCAGCGAAAGCAGAACTACAGAAGCAGGAAGAAGCAACTCCGGATTTACCAACTATGAGAGGGACGTTGGAATCAATGAAACAAAAGATGAGCACTAGTATTGATGAACTGAAAGATCAACGCAGGGCAAAAGAAATGTTCTACGAACAAAACCTATCCGAAGCAAAGTCTGACCTTACGAAGGAAATGGACGTAGCCCAGTCTGTGTTCGAAAAGAACATGGCTCTCGAAGAGGAGAAACTTGACAAGTCCATAACAGATTACGAACAGCGTTTGGTTGATAAGGAAAACGAGTTACTGAGCAATCTGCGCCTTGCCACTGAGCGTGCCGACCGTGCGGTTGCCAATGCTATCAAAGCAGCAAAAAATAATAGGATTGCTTTGTTCCAAGAGAAGTTGGAAGCTGTTCAGAGCCAAAGAAATGATAGGTTGGAGGCGATGGAAGACGCAGTAAAAACGCGAGAAGCTGTGCAGGAACTTTACGATGCTGAATATGAAAATGAGATTTTCAATCTCAAGGAGGCTAGGGCACAAGGGAAGCAGCAATTGGCCGAAGAGGATTTCAGGCGAGTCAACCAGAAGCGAGGGTTGATCCAAGAAATGGAAGGTTTGACACAACAACTCTCACAGCAGTTGGTAGATGAAAAGGCTGCTGGAGAAGCAGAGTTTGGACGTGTCAAGGACACAAAGAGTGCGAAATTGGCCGGTAGCCGGACACGAACAACTCAAACATTGAATGAAATAGGAATCACCCGTACGAATCTAGTGGCTGTGCGAGATGAATTAAGACGGTTGGAATTCAGTTCTAGAGAGAAGGGTCTCGTATTAGAAGAGTTGGAAGAAGAAAGGTCTAGCTTTCGAAAACAGTTCCGTAGAACCATGGTGGTAGCTGCAGACAAAATTACTCTAAAGAAGTTGAGGAATAAGAGGAGGAAGAATTAGTATTTCGGTGAATGAATATGTAAGGATACTTCAACTATTGACAAGGGAATAATGTAACAAAACTGTGTCCTCTGACTTGTGATACTTTGTTTCGTGATTTCGCAATGCTTTCACCAAGTCATGGTGGCGTGGATCTCTTAATTGAATCAAATTGAAGCGATCTCCCATGCCTGCTTACCTACATTCCTCCGTGTTTTTACACTTACTATACCTTCTCTGGCAAACGAGATGAAAGATAGATGTGGTGGTGCTGGGTGAAAAATCCTGCCTTGAATCAGCTGTTCATTTGGTAAGTAGTTCAAGTACGAGTGAATATTGAAAGATCGCAAGTCGTTCTTATGTTTTATGATGAATGGCTGTGTTGTGACAAATGGCCAGCATTGAACCAATTATGCCGCATTTCAAGAAGTACGTCAGCTGTATCTACCTTCTTCTCAGCCTCAGCGCGAGCCTCGACCTCGATTCGACATTTGGATGAATGACAAATGTTGCGCTCGAGTACAATACTTAGGCAAGTCTATCCATTTATGATACCTAGCCGTGGATAACTGTTCCTATTATGATAATGATAAAGTATCTTTTTGTCCTGCCTTATGCAAGTGTATCCGAATCTGAACCTGCGTAGACGGGAGGGGTTTCCTCCACAAAGGGATCTAATGAGACTTAAAGCTGCAAACATACGTTACCACTACAGCGATGTAGGTACACAGGACAAAATCTCAAAATTGACCATCGACCATGACATAATATTGTATCACTAGGAAATTAGGTTGTTGCATTATGCTCCTAGACATCATTTAACCAACAATTGGAGTCTTCTACGCCGAGGGCAGAACAAAGCCGAGACATATCTATACTTAGCCCTTTACCTATCCCAGTGCAACTTAAGAAACAGACAACACCATCCGTAATTCATCAGGGCAAATCATTCTTCAATTATCGATTATCATCATCAACAACATGTCAAGTACTGCTGCGAAAGATGAGACTACAGAACACAACAAGAAGTTGAAAGCTTATGCATTCATTGCCATCTTCTCTCTCATCAATGTTGCTTCCATCGCGGAGGCGAAGGATACAGTGAAAGCAACTCATTTCTTAGGACGCGCTACTGGAATCAATCTCTTATGGGGTCTCTTCACGTTAATTCTTTCTATTCTCATCATAATTACTGATGTCGTAGATATTATTAGAGACAAAATTGACTTCAAGACAATCATGGACGGGAAATTAGAAGGATACACTTTATTTGGATTCGTCACTATCTGGACAATAGGGCTTATTTGTTTGACTCGAGCTGGGGGGCTTGGTTATTCGGCTTTGAACGTATACTTCTCGACTTGGATATCATTTTTTGGTTGCATTCATGCATTTGATTTGTGGTTAGGTGAAAAGGATTATGTGACAATGCAAAAGTTATGCAGCCTGTCGGCTACCTTGCCGTATTGGTGGATACTGTGGTTTGCATCGATTGTAACATTTGGAAGTGCTGCCGATGCTAGACGACTCGTCGATGGAGACGATGTAACACTTGCGAAAGAGTCTTGTGATTTAGCAATAGCAATCGGCGTTATTTCCTTCCTTTTAGCTTCCTTCTTCATTCTATCACATTATGAGTTTCTGACTTGTTGTGGTCCTTGTCGGACGTGGATGAGTTACGGTGGTATCTTTGAACTTACAATAATTGTGTTTGTCGACATCTGGCAGGTTATAGCAACCCATACCTTACTAGCGCAGGGAAGATTGGCAGTACAATAACCGGTCAAGGAGAGGGTGTAGCTGAGGATTATGTGCCGGGATCAAACATATACTTTGCTGTATGGGCTTCCTTGGCAGCTTCCATGAGTATTACAGTCAAATGGAAGCAGGCAAGGGCGATGAAATTTGCTCAGACGCAAAATGAAGTGAACGAGGAGGAACGTTTGGGTGATGATGAAGAGGCTTAGTTGTTTCAATGTAGAAGTAGTTATTGAACTTGTTAAATTAATTGTGTGTAATCTTCTAATGAATATTGCTTGTCATCGTGACAGAAAGAATGTTCGTTTCACTAAGATCTTCTCCTCCTACCGCGCTTTGGAGTCCAAACGAACCCCAGATTGTCTAACTGAGCTTTGCGGATATTTGCGTCTGGTCCTTTCAAATAGGCTCCTTTTACCCTCACGTCTTTCAGTCTTTGTCCTAATTTGAGTCCCCATAAGCGTTCTGGCCATGGCCACAAATCGTCTAATTCAGAGTCTGGAGTTGGAGGTGATGGTACGACGAATTGAAGAGGAGGATTGAGTACTCTGCCATGCATTTGAGAGTAGATCGCTGCAGCGTGTACCACATCCAGCCAACCAAGTGTTGCATTACCACTCCATCTAAAGCCAATTTCCTCCAAAGCTTGTTGTCTCAAAGGGTGACCTTTTACATATAGTTGTTTCTGTCGAACAGCCGTACCTACGCCGGAGATTGGTTTCAGACACCATGATGAGCAGCACCAAAAAGGAAGTAACAGAAAAGAGATCTAAATATACTCACATCTTTCACCAAGGGGATAGCTCCAAAGAATCATTGGCCATCGATAGTCATCTGAAGGGACAACAAACTTTGATGGAACGCGAATTGTAGATGCCATGATTGTGTGTTCGTGTTCTTCCTGTTCTAATTTGGAGAATATTCGAAGGGCTGTTAGAAACTTCAAAAAGTTGTGCTCGCTCACGTCCCAGACAAATCCGAGGCCGTCTAACTGATTCTTTCGCTCTATAGCAGTATCACCAGTCAAGAAGTCGTGACGCAAACGTAATCTATGCACTATATTTCCCAGTGGCAGATCCCAACAGCCCTTACTCCACTCGTTGTTGTCGCGAGGAATAACAAAAGATGCTGGTACCATTACATCCCCATATATACTTCTGTAAGTGACCATTGCTTCCATGAATAAGTTCCACTCTGGCTGCATGCGTTCCCAAACGAATCCAATTTTGTTTAGTTGAGCCACACGGTCACTTTTCTTGGCAATGTGTTTTGTCCACCACTTTCGATTGTAAACGTGCCGTGCGAGTTTGACACCATGCCATTCTGTTGGCCACTCACTGGTAGCTGGCACAATGAACCTTCTTGGAATGACAAGATCACCATATGTTTCATGATATTTTACCAATACCCGAATTGCAGAGTCGTATGGGAGGTTGGAAACATCACATGAGTTCCACCATGATGGTTGTAAACTAGATGTTAGACATGTATTGAGGCTTTGTCGATGTGTGGGCAGAGTTTTGACGACACCCAGCGACCTAACGACAACCACTCTGCATAACACTGATATGAGGAGCGCGATGACACCACTAATTAGTTTCATTGCTCCATAAGACCTCTTAGGTAAGAGCATGCATGTTCCTCCAAACCGTCGTCTGTAGAGAGAGAGACTAAGAAGTTGGGCGGAGATGGGCGAATGGGCGGGCGTCTTCTGAGAAGAAAGTGGGAAAGTTGATTGTCGTTTTTCGTGCGTGGTGGGCTGAAAAGGTTTAGATAGGGAGCTCAAAGTACGGCTCTCATCTCTTTTTGCCCCTTTCACTTCTGCCACGTAAGTTTTACCGTGCGGGTAATAATCTAGTCTCACATCCCCGTCATCACATCACCCAACAATATCCACACCAACCATGAAGATCTTAACGGTAGTAGCTCTCTGCATTGGAGCCCCATCAATAAGTGGGTTCAACAGCAGCCCATTGTCATCGCTTTCCAGCCGCAGACCTACGCTAGCAGCCTCGTCGCTGGTAACCGTTGCACAAACTTCATCACCAGATGTGGTAGTAATTTCACCTCCTGGTGGAATTGGAGAAATCGCTTCCGTCGAGGCAGCACGCCTTGGTGGTTCCGTCAAATGGTTCGTCGTTTCTGCCCCTTCGTTATCATCATCATCGACGGGGATTGCGCTTACTTCGGAAAACTTTGAGTGCCATCGAAAAGGCAGGGGGTTCGATTGAACTTGCTGGAGCAAATGCTGACAGTCTGCTTGTTACTCGGATGACGGAAATAGTGCAGCATCGGCTGTATCAACTTGGTGTCGGGGTACCAAGTCTATTTTATGCACATATGATGGAGCTGAGGAAGAGAAGCGTCGTGCCGACCTTGAAAAATCGGCAGATGAACGTGGTGGTAAGTGAAGATCAGATGATCCGGTCCAGTATTCGTGTTGCAGCCAGAGAAGCAGTTGAAGTTGCTGGAGCAGGTGTATCAAAGATTGCAATCCTTAGTGCCGAGGAAGAAATGGGAGATGAAGAGGGAACAGAACAGAAAGGAAAGGGCTTCTTGGGAGGTCTCTTTGGAGGAAATGCTGTTGAAATCCCTGATACTATGAGTGAGGCAATGAAAGGAACAACTGCTGTTGTCCGTCATGGCGAGTTATTTGGAGCACCAGAGTCTTCTGTAAGTTGCATACATCGTATTCTTGAAATCGCTGCAAGTTGTCTTTGTTTTCCTGACGATGATTTGTTCATAAATCTATTCTTCTGCCTCTTTTATATAGCCCGAGTCATCTCCATTCATGGGAGGTCCTCGTCGTGAGCCAATTCTTCGTGAAATGTACACCATGCGTTCAATTAGAATCGACCCAACAATATCTTTATCGGGAAGTGTTATAGCGGGAGGGTCCAAGACAAACCGTGTTGCAGTTGGAGCGGTTGCCTCTCGTTTGGGTATGGAAAAAATTGAAGTGCCAAAGAAAAGTGGAATTGACGTGTCTCTTTCATCCTTCGCCGGTACAGAGACTCCAACTGAAGAAGAGTGGAATAAAGAATTTAGTCGTGTTATTGAGTTGGTTGCTTCACCCAGTGGAGGTGCCAACTTGTTCAGTGCCGAATTTTCATCTGTCCCTTCTACGAAACGATTGGCTGAGTGGATCGCTACAAAATGGGCTCCTGCAATTCTTCGTTCATACGACATTGCTGGAACTCGTGTTGGAGCCCGAGCTGTGTATGCTTTACAAACTGATGATAATACAGTCGAAATTGTGTGGCAAGAGTTGGTGGATTTTCAACTCGGTGACATCTGGAAGAATGATTATTAAGATTGAGGATACTGGAATGACAGCCACACGTGGACCGGGTAATGCTTCTGATGGCTTTGGACGTATCAGCATGAAACCTCTTTCTGGAGAAGATATTCTTGTAAGGAGACTTGCTGATGCTGCATCTCAAGCTATTGAAAAGGGTTTAGCGACCAAGTCAAAGGTATCAGCAAAAGAGGCTGCTGCTCAACAAACACAGGCAAAGCCTCTTACAACATTAGTGGCAAGCAGTGCGGCAAGTGCACCTGCAGAACCAGCTGTGCCTGCTTCGTCTGGTCCTGGACCTCGTGGTGCTGGCGCGAGGAGATCAGCAGAGAGGACCAGAGGTACTAGAAGAAAAAATCCTCCCTCGTCAGAGTAAAGAATGATTATTAAGTGATAGACTTGATAAATTTGATGTTCATTTTTTTTCCTATTCTCTCTAGATTTTACATCAAGTCTTCAAGGAGACCTTCAGATTGTAAGAACTGCAACCGCTCAACCCATCTTGCGCCGAAAGGAAATCAATGTCATGCGTCGATATTTGGAATCCTCATCTTCAATTTCAGGTGCAGCATCCGTCGAGGAATCAATTGTCAAGGTGATCTCAAGTCTCTCAGAGGGCTTTTTGTTCAATCGAGATGGCCATTCTATCAAAGAAATGCCTGAAGTAAATACATTTTCAAGATCCAAGGGAAGCAAATCAGTCTCTGCGCCTGATAGTCTATAGAGATCCATGTGATATAATTTTGTGCTTCCCCCATCCACATCATAGGAATTCGAAAGAAGATACGTCGGAGATGTCACTCGCTCATCATATCTTCCCGTCCTTCCACGAACGAATCCTCTAGAGAAGCAGGTTTTTCCTGCTCCTAAATCCCCATCCAAGAGGATGACATCTCCTCCTGTCGAGCCGACGGAAAGAATACCTCCAATGTCTTCCATATCATCTGGAGTAGGAACACAAATCTCAATGCTGCTCCCATTATTTTTTGTTTCAGTTGCATCTTCAGCGTGGGAGTTCGTCATTCGAACAGCAGGAGGCATGAGATTACTCATTTTTGAAGCGAGTTGATGGCAACCTACACTGGCATCACGATGATGTGATGCCGAACCGACAAATGCGGTAGAAATCCTCCTCAGCTGCATTTTTTTTAGAATCTTTGTGGTCGTAGATGATGGCACTGCTGTAGCAATATACATTAGCAAGGAATGAGATGATTTAGAAATGATATACAGAACACATCGTTGCAATCTAATGCAGCATTTATTATGCAAGCCGTGATGATGATGTGCAGGAGATATTATATTATGTTGTAGCGACGCGATAGGGAAGTAGGTAGGTATGTAGGTAGGTGACCTGATCGGCTCCAGCGCCAAAAGAGAAAAGAGAGGAGTCGTCAGGTGGCTCCCGAGTCCCGAGTCACCTCACCGCAGTTTCACACTATGACCATGAAATGACCGCTTTGGTAGTAACACAGCTTCTCTACGATTACGCTGGCTGTAGGGATGACAAAGAGCTCTACGTCATTAGTTGAGTGGATAATCCACAACAATCTTCTACTTATTTCTGTCTAGGACGATAAAGGAAAAATGTTCGAGGAAGATAATCAGTATCAAAACAGTGGGTCTTCAATTCCACTTCATCTTCGAAATAATGAAACTGTTGTAAGCACCATAACCGATGTGACTTATGGGAGTCAATCGTCCATGATGAATCCTTCGTCCCAAGCATCGGTTGTTTCTGCTAAAAGTCGAGGTAGCGGATTTCGTAGTGGCGGTAGCGGTGGAATGGGCCTAGCATTAAGTGGCATCCAAGAAGGGGATGAGTATGAGAGCTTGGCTGATGAAAACTATTACCATTCTAGCGAGGCATCTATGCGATCGTCAGTGAATAATAATAGCTTTCGTGGTAGTGTTGTTTCGAATAATAATAGCCTTCGTGGTAGTGTTGTTTCGGCGTCATCTGCCTCTTACTATTCACAACAACAAGAGCAACGACGTCGCCCAAACAGACACGCAAGAAATCTCACCAGTTCACTTCGTAAGAGTGGTAATGCAAGCGTGATATCATCTGCTACATCCTCTTCGAGGCGACGTAGTCACGATGCCTCCACTATCAATTCATCTGTCATCAACTCATTAATCCAGTCAAGTCGGCAACAGCAGGAACAAGTGATTGACAATCAAAGACTCATTAGTCATAATCCGAAGGCTGCTACCCAGGAAGTCAATGTCTCGGAATACCAGGAGGCAATTCCAAATAGTGATGAAACTTCATCCCTCCCAGATGAGTACTACGACGATGATAGTTATACGCAATTCAGGAGAAAGGCTGCTTCCGATGCCACAGTGACTACCGCTACTGGTGGCGACTCGACCAACCAGGACTCTGAAGTGGAACTGCTTTCAGCTTCCCCAACGGATTCTCACTACAAGTCTCCTCTTTCGTTGAGACGACGATGGTATTCTCTAGTGAGCGTGTTGGCAGCTTTTGCATTGGCAGTGGTTGGATTGAAAGTTAGTGCAGATAGCTTATCGACGACTACTGCTCTTTTCCCTCAGACTAGCAGCAGGGCATCGGCGTCGTCATCACACGCATCAGACTACCTCCCGGGATATCAATTCGGTGGTGGACTAGGAGGTCTAAAAGCAGGCCAAGAGCAAGAACGCAGAATGGCACTTGCTTATAATCAGTATGGAATCCAACCACAGCAGCAATCTTCCTCGCAACTGCGCCGACCGAATGGCCATGAATCCGCGGCTGAGATTAGTCGCCGTGGACGTACTTTCCTACAACAAGCGCCAGTTGATCCTTTTCAAGGATATGGTCCTCCTCAGTTCAATCCTGAGTATGATAGTGCACCACAGGGTTCGATACAAGCAGGCTTGTCTTCCACTCCTCTAACTTCGTACATTCCTCCCCCCAATAATCCCAATAATCTTGACGATAGTAAGATGAGCTCCTCTTCATTCCCGACGTCCATGATTCCCCTCGATCCAATGTTTCATGGGTCCATGATGGAGCTATCCACCCTCCCTTACAACCAGTTCTTAGAGCGACCGGTTGTTTGGGATGTACCTCTGTCGGGAGGTGGAAGTCTGCAGAAGATCTTCGGGAGCTGCTTACATATGGTTCAGTGCAACGATGACTATACTTTCAACCATCATACTACAGGCTCGACCACTAAAAGGAACTTGATGGAACTGGTTACTAGGGAAGATGTGAAAGCTGCAATTGAACAGTCAAACACAATGAAAATAAGTCAGCAGCATGAGCCCTACGAACCTCAAAAACCGCTTCACCCTCAAGCTGAAGAAGATCCTCCTATCATGACGGGATTCCATCGTTCTTCCACCTATGTCAATGTCGATTGCTCCTCTCCCGAAGGAGTTGACAGAGGCATCGCGCACGATCTTGCCAAGTCTGATCGAGTAGATATTTTCTATTCCCATGACCCGTACGACATTGCTCGCTTATTTGCTCCTCCGACAGAAGTGTATGGTAGAGGCGTTGTCATTGTAAGGAATCCAATTCGACGGGCTGTGGCTACATATAAACGTCTTCAGATCAAGAGGCCTGATTTGGTTGGAGACATGACATTAGAGCAGTTTGCAACGTCTCACCTACTCCAAGATAACTTCCTTACTCGGACTCTCTCCAGGAATAAGGATGCTCCTCTGACCGAAGCGGATGTTAACCTTGCCAAAGAGGTGCTCAAGCGCAAGTTTGTGGTTGGTCTCTACGACCACTTTTGGGGACTCAGTGCGTCGCTTCGAGGCCTTTTTCGGTTGGAAGATCAGCGAAAGCGTCAATTCTTGCCAGTCTAAAGCTGTCCAACAGGAGTTGGATTTAGGATACAACGACTTCGACACAATCCCTTACGATCAAGCTTATGCTGCAATTGCCGAAAAGAATCGAGCGGATTTGGAGTTATTCAAATTTGCCGAATTCCTGTATAAGTATCAGGACCGAGCACTATTTGGCAACGCTGTTGACAGTCTTATCACTATGGAGTAAAATATTAGCATTTTATTATTCTTTATTTTCTATCTTCTCGACACTTCACTTTCGCTAGTCATCAAAATAATCATCCGGGGCCACTCCACCAGGTTTCAGATTGTTTTTGAGGTACGTGGCCAGCAGAGTGAAAAGATGACGGGTAGTGTTCGAGCCTTCGCTAATCGAGTGGGAGCGGTTTGGATACGCCAACATTGAAAATTGCTTGTTGTTCAGGATCAATTCATTTATTAGGACCTCTGTTCCAGCATAATGGCAATTATCATCTCCAGTACCGTGCACCAACAGTAAATTACCTTTCAGATTCTTGGCATGCGTAATGGGTGAGCCATCTCTGAATCCCTCAACGTTGTCGGACGGTAGTCCCATGTACCGCTCCTGATAAATCGTGTCATAAACTCTTTGGTTAGGCACGGGAGCAACAGACATGGCAGTATTATAAATATCAGGAAAGCGGAAGATTGCATTCAGACTCATCGATCCTCCTCCGCTCCATCCCCAAATGGCTACTCTCTTTTCATCCAAGTAGGGTCTCGACTTTAACAACATAGATGTTGCTGCTGCCTGGTCTGCTGGTGCAAGAATACCAATCTTTCGATAAACACATTTCCTCCAAGTTCTACCTCGGGGGGAGGGCGTCCCTCGATTGTCAATGGATACAATTACATAGCCCTGCTGTGCAAGGTGTATATGCCACATGGAGGTACGTCCTCCCCACATGTCACGAACTACTTGCATTGCAGGCTCGCCATACACGTAAAATAGAACAGGATATTTGAGTCCTGGATCATAATTTGGAGGATGAATCATGTAGGCATCTAATTCCACTTTCCCATTTTCAATAGGGATGCGGAAGAATTCGGGTTTGGGGAGATTGGCCGTCCAAGAGCCGTTCCCTCAAATCTTTATTGTCGGCGAGGACGGTCACTGTTTTTATGATTCGGAAGAGAAACAATTGAAGTTGTTTCTGGCGTTGAGAATGTGCTGTAGACATGAATCGCATATTTTCCGTCATGAGACACTCGATAGCTGTGAGTCCCAGGCAGATTTGGTGGAGTGATACGTTCCTGCGGAGCAACAGCTTTATCGAGACCGTCTGATACTTTTATCGTAGTTCGGTACAAATACCGCCGCAGAGGGTCATCAGGAGATGCAATGTAGTATGCCCCAACCCCCTTCTTCATCAATACCTGCAATTTCAGTAACATCGTATGTCGGTGGAGTCAAAGCAGCACAAGATCCAGAAGTATCAACTAAAAATAGCTGACGCCAACCATTCCTTTCACTCAGCCATAAAAACTTTTTCCCCTCTTGGATGAATCGAATACCAGAAGACTCTTCTCCATACCAAGCTGCACTTTGCAAATCAAGCCATGCATCATCACGATCACAAAATGCACTACGAATCGCCCCACTGGTAGGCTCGGCAATGATCACATTAACTGTGTTTTGCAACCGATTCAGACGTTGTAGAACCAACTCATTCGTTCCAGGAATCCAATCCAATGACGCAATGTATTGATTTCTTGCATCTCCCGGCACATTAATCCAAGTAATCGGAGGAGTAGTCGAAACACCATTCATGGTCACATCATTGCTCCCCACTTTGTCCACTGCCACCACACCTATTCTACAAGCTGGATTCTGCTCTCCAGCCTTTGGATATGGGATTGGAACAAGCTGCGGATACAAATGATCCGTATTATTAATCAGATTGACCACTCTCACCCCCGACTGATCCATTTGCCAAAAGGCTATTGACTTGGAGTCAGGAGACCAACGAAATCCCTTCCTCAATCGGAACTCCTCCTCATAAACCCAGTCAAACGTTCCATTAATAATAGTAAGGCTCCCATCATTTGTCAATGCCGTAATCTTGAACGTATGAACATCCTGCACATACAAATTGTTCCCACTCACATACGCAACTTTATTCCCACAGGGTGAAAACGTCGCAAACATCAAACTCGACGGCTTGGCATTCCACCCACCCAACTGTCTCAAGTCTCGTGCGGTAATATCCAACACCCAATAGTCTCCACGTGTTTTCTTCCGCCATACCTTTTGTGAATTTGTAAATATCAATAAACGAGATTTGTCAGGAGACAAGGTGTAATCGTCCACTGGGAGGGGGGTATCAAGACCAGGAGGGATGAGTAAGTCAGATGAGACATATGTTTCGGTTGTGTTGGTGGCGACATCGTGCCATACCAAATCGCGTCTGGGAGGTCCACCACCGCTGGAGGATGTCTTGACAGTGTCACATTTCTTTAGTGCTGCTGCTCACGTCATTATTGGAACCTCTAAGGTCGGTAATAGGCTTTTTACCAGCCTTGACGAGGGCAGTGTAACATGAACCAGTTTCCCACCAACGCGGTTGTGAAAAAGATTCTGTTCTGAATTCCTTGCCGACAAAGATTGAGTCGACTGTCAGGGTTACGCCGTCATCTTGTGCTGAAGCTGAGCTACTGGCTGGTGGTGATTGCATCTCTTTGTCGCCACTCATTTGTTGCGGTGACTTCTTGCCAGCTAGATTTGGGCGTGTAGCGGCCGCGGCTTGGTTTATGACGATCCACGGATTTGAAATCCGAACACGATTATCCGAACGCGCGAAGACTGCTTGGGGAGAGAATGCGATTATACCAGAGAACGCCAGCCCTCTTTGTTTTACGTTACCGTTATAATGTCTATGTAAATGTGATAAATAGGGGGCTAATGTAATGTCTTTGCCCACAGCGCCCTACAGGTGGCTTCCTGTCATGAGCACATAAGTTGTTTCAAAATCAGACCATGTCAAGTGAATCCAACAATACTTGGTCCTTTCCAGTGCGGCTCCTATCATCAGTAGCGGTGGTAGGTCGCGACAATGAGCCAATTTACCTCCGTGGCTCTCTATCCGACAGCATCTTTTCATCTCCTACCGCGCCGTCGTCGCCTTCTACTGGAAATACCAACATTACTAATGGCCATGACGCTGCATCTGCTGAAGAACGGGCTGACTGGAGTGGAAGTGATAATGAAGGTGACAGTAACAATAATGATATGAATACAGTAGGCGGAGAATCTTCTTCAACTGCAGAGGAGAATTCATCATCAAAGCCTGGACTATTTGGAAGAATAAAAGGAGCGGTCCGGACTCGGAGAAATGACGAGGGAGATACTGGCGATGGTCAAGACAAGCAAGATAACGGTGGTAATTCTGACACTGATGGTGTTGATGAAGAGGACGATGATGATGATCCGTTTGGTTTCTTTGGAATCTCCGCTTCTTCTTCCCAGGTGGATATAGACACAACTTCCAAAGGAGTCGTAAGTGCACCCATGTCTCTCACTCAACAATTAGTCCTCCACGCATCCTTGGATAGATTCGAAGAAAAAATGGCCGCTAGATCGAACAATGGTGGACCTGCACGATGGAGGTCACCAGGAGCTATGGGTACCAATGCAATGTGGATGGGGATGCTGTGTGAGGTTGAAGAACGATTAAGCCTGTATGGTTACATTACCAATACTGGAATCAAGTTCATTCTACTGTTGGAGATTATTCACATGAATGAAGATGGATCGCGATGTAACGATGGTTCTCCATCATCATTGTATGCTTCTTCGACGGTGTCATCATTGCCAGGTCGTGAGGCAGAATTGAAGAACATGTTTGCTCAACTTCATGATTTGTATGTTCGGTACACGATGAATCCCTTCACTAAGCTCCGTGGCCCAATCAAGTCAGGTGTTTTTGATAAAGGGATTGGGGAGATTGCATCTTCATTCAATAGTAGCGCAATTGAGCAAGCTGCGCAGAGTGGAGAAGCAAATGGGGAGGGTTTGGCATGGATGTAGGATATAATACTAGTTTGTCGCTTATGGAACACTTATCAGCGCTGCGCTGCATTCATGGATTTTTTGTATCCACACAAGAAGAGTCCTGCCTAGGTATGGCATTCATGATGTATTAGGATGGAGCAGACAGAACAGTCTGATAAAGTTGCCGATGTCACAAAGTAGCTTGAAAAAGTACAGAGAACGCAATTCAACTTGCCACAAAATTGAGTATATTTATTTGTTACACTCATGATCTAGAGCCATCAACAATATTTCGGATGTTTGCAGCGCTCTCTTGGCCATCTATAGGGGACCATGCTTCATGATTATAATGAATTTAGTGTGCCATTGAGGTTGACAACAAGCACCGCCAGAAGTAACGTATTTGACCTTTGTGAGCACAGTTATCCTAGCCTACATTTATATCTCACGATGCTTTTTATTTCTGATTTCAAATCAGTTCTTCTGAGAGGTAAATTTAGTTGGAGCCGAAGTCAAGAAGTCCGTGTCCAAGAAGGAAAGTTTGGTGGGTTTGTCCGAGGAAAGCAATCATAGCAAGACGGCAGTGAACAATTTCAGATTCCTTCAACCTCATAATACCCTTCTCGTCCTTGTTTTTCAACATACCGCCAGTCCATCCAAGATCTCCGGGGGCTGTGTCACTGGTATAATGCTTGTCCCAGTTGGCAAGCTCAACAACTCCAATAGCGAAAAGGGTCTGGATGTTTGAGCCGAGTCCAACGGAAGAGATGGCTTCCCAAGGATCAGTGGTGGCATATGCGGCACCAGGAAGGTGGGGAAGGTACTCTTGCCAAACCATACCAACAACGGCAAGCATGCAAATACGGCCGTGCTTCAATTCAGCCCAACGAGCGTAGTGCAAATCGGTCTGAATATCAGAAAGGCCCATGGGGTCGAAGCCCATATCTCCGGGCATGGATCCATCGAGCTTTTCAGGGACAGTCAAAAATGGGATTGACTTGGACATCTCATTGAGAGCAACAGATGAGCGTCCCTACAATGGTGAAGAGCAAGTAACAAAGATATCGGTGAGCGAAGAATTACGGAAATAGTTGTGTTTGAGGCCATTGATTTTTGGCCTTCCTTTGTCGATTTAAGGCCCCAAAGCAACATGAAAATTGATACATTCAGGACGAAAACATAATAAGGACACTTACCACTTGAGCGGGAGCAAAGGCAGCGGCAGAGCCGGCAAGGGCAGCGAGGCATACAGTCTTCATCATGGTGAGGTCTCTTGAGGGTTGTGCTTGGTGAGTGTTACGCACGTGAGAGAGGCTTGAAGTTTTTGAGGATGGAAATCTTTCTACGTAAGTCATCTTACTGATAAAGTACTGTTACAAAACGTAGTAGGTCTACTTATGTAGGAACTTGGTACAATATCTTGACTTCGCTTCTCCTCTCCCTCCATTTTGCAAACACCATGCTTGTCTTTCTGCGGCGGCAGCAGCTGTCCTCAAAGTGATCACTGCTGCCCAAACCACGATGCTAGCCATACCAGTGCTCGATGGAGATGCCAAGTACACCAAGAAGAGTCACATTTACCGCACACCTGCTCAGAGGATCTGGGTGGTTCTATTGCCAGCGGCAGCGACTTGTTTGACCGACGTTTGGTTTCAAACGGCAATTCTATCCTCTGCCATTGGCTATGATTTTGTGCTAGCCATTGCAAATGTCTCTGGAGCATTTCTCGATGGATTCTTTGCCGAGTGGGAGTCAGGTGGAGCTGTACCTAATGGATCAAAAACAGAAGCATTGCATCTGATATCAGAAGATATGAGAGCGAGTTTCTTGTCCACCTACACATCTTGGGCTGGAATGGTGGGAGTTGCTGCTTCCATTGCTCACTCACGATCATCGTTTCTAATTGGTTTGGGCTATATCATCGTCTCAATTTTATGTTCCTTCGTTGCAGTTCAACTCGGAAGCGATTTTGCAAAGTATATAGCATCATCTGCTCCAATTACAAACACATCTTATCAATTTGCAAAGAAAGCGCACCATATACTGCATCGATTCATGGTGCTATTGATATTA
The DNA here is from genome assembly GCA_018806925.1 of Skeletonema costatum. Classification (NCBI taxonomy): domain Eukaryota; phylum Bacillariophyta; class Thalassiosirophyceae; order Thalassiosirales; family Thalassiosiraceae; genus Skeletonema; species Skeletonema costatum. The sequence goes on along the minus strand of JAHBBA010000826.1, from coordinate 27,348 downwards.
TACATCATTGCATCATATATTTACTTGGATAGAGGAGGAACACAAAACTTGATTGACGGAAAAAACTTGGTGATTGCATCGACTGCATGGAATCAACTCTCTTTGTCAATTTTGTTCGCGGTTTGTGGGGCATATGCAGGAAATAAAGTTGCAGATGACATAGCGCCAAAAATCTTCCAGGGTTCGATGCTACCGATGGGAACTCTAATATGCAATGCATTATTCGGTTTACTTGGGCTTTCTCTCAATTGCATGAGGTTAAGTGATCAATCTTGGGAAGATTCTCTCTTGCTGCGTGCATTTGCTCTGAACTTCTGTGGAGCTGCTTCTTTATTTGCAAGGCATGCATCCGACAATCGACAACTATATTACGGTAACACAAAAGGTGGAGTCAGGCTTGCTGGGATTAATATAACAGCGAATATCCTCTTTGCGACACTTTTGTTTTGGGTTGCGCTGGAAATTGAAATTTTGCTGAACCCCGAAGCAACAAATAAAAAGAGCGGCAGGGTAGTAAGGAAGCTGCTGAAGATCTTGGAAAGGCAGAGAGAATGGCAGAATACCTCGAATGTAGGCTGAAACCACTTGGAGATTTACGTACTTATTCGTGGCACTCATCAAATTTAATTACATGTTTTTTCATACTTGAAAACAGGTTTAGAACTTTCTTACATGCATGCATTTTATTGAATGTCAAACCCTTTATTTCCCTTTGTATCCATCGCTTCATTTGCTAGTTCATCTGCTCTTGCATTCCTTGCTCTCTCAATGTGACATGTTTGGAAAGAAGCAAATTCTTTGCTCAACGAAATCGCTTCGTCGTAATATTGCCTCAAGTGAACAGCCTTGACTTTCCACTTTCCCTCCACTTGCTGCAATATCAGCTTGCTATCGCCTTGAGCTACAATGTTCTCCACACCTAATGATCTCGCACACTGCAGTCCTGTAATCAAGCCGGCGTATTCTGCCTCGTTATTGGTCAAATGATCTCCCAGGTATTGACATCCACTCCATACTTCAGAGCCATCTTCACTATCATAAAGCACCATGCCTGAGCCAGCTATGCCAGGATTGCCGCGTGATCCACCATCGAAGCGTAATATGTAGGTTTTATCAGCAGATATTGATTGAGAATTCGTTAGCTCTGCTTGTTCATTCGATGGTTCCCAAGATTCGTTGGCTGGTATAGGTTTCTACTTCTGTCTGTGCTTGTATCATGGAAATGGTGTCGTCAGATGGTGTAGAAGAAGAAGAAGGAGAGTCATCGCAATCTAAACTAGTACTTGGAGGTGTTGACAGCATGTCTCGCATTGCACTTTTGTAGTTATTGTCCGACTCCGTTCCTTTTACTGCATACATTGCATTTTGCTTGGCGAGTTTCGTTTCCACTTTATCAACCTTCACTGTAGCCACATCTCCTCCTTTAGTCAACTTGCAAACTTTGTTATACCAAGGGAGTAATATCTTACTAGATACACGATATTTTCCAGTCAAATGTTTTGATATGATATCATTGGAAGTTTGTATTTCTACTCGAGGTAGTGTTGTGCCAGATGATGAAGAGAGAAACTGAATGATCCGTAGTCCATCATATAAAGACATGTAATCAGCGACATTCTTGGTCATCTCAGTTTGTTGTTTCTTATTTATGTAGCCATACCCTGACCACAAACTGTAGAACCATTGCTTGCGTCGTATCATAACCATTCCGAGCCCAGCATGATTTGTGACTTTATCAAGCCTGACCATCGAAACGAAGTATGTAGTGAGTTCTATCTTCATTGGATGATGATTGCTGATGATGACGACATCATGGCACATGTGCTAGTTAAAGGAAAACTGCGGTCTGTATGGGTCAGCAAGGCTGCTGCTGCCCACGCATAGGAGGACAAATGAAGCGCGGTTGGATGGTGATTATTCATTGGTGTGTTGACTGTATTGTGGAAAGGACAAGGAATTTTCTTGACCAGGAGAGGACGAACATTTCATCACTTGACGGATGCTATGCACTAGAGATTGGCGTGGAGAAAGACATTAGTCACTGCAACTGACGACATGATAATGATCAATCGCATTATGTTGGGTACCATCGCAGCAGCACTGCCTACTAGTCACTCATTATCATCTTGGATCTTGGAATTGACCGGCAGCGGCCAGATCAAACCAAGGTGGATGTTGGCGCCCTGTAGGAACCTTACGTAGGAATTAGAACTCAAGAACTCCCCCACACCCCACAAACAACATCATCATGGCCGAACACCACCCACTACGAACAGCAGATCAAGAGCCAAAGACGGCTGAATTTGCCACGTCTTAAATGCTGCCGCAAGAAACGTCGGGGCGGCACAAGAGTGCCGCTCTGCGGTGATGCCATCTTTGAAACATCTCAACTTCCGAGACTACGATCGAGTCTATGAGCCCAGTGATGAACACATATCTGTTGATTGATGCCATTGGATATGATGTCGATGCGATGGAACAGAGCGAAGGTGACGATGGTACCATGTTACACTCATACATGCTACAAACCATCGAAATAGGTTGTGGAACAGGAACGCCGACAGTCTATTTGGCGAAGCGTATACGCGGAATACGTGGAGATGAAAAAGAAAGCAGTGTAGAGGAATCAAGTTCTAACACCAACAAAAACTGCGTTCATTATGTGACTGATATCAATCCAGATGCAATCCGTATTGCGAAAGCTACAGCTGAATCCAATGGAATTTCAACAGAGCACTTCCAAGCAGTGCAGTGTGATTTGGCATCACAACTTACAGAGAAAATGGAAGGCAAGGGTAGATGTATTGATTTTCAACCCTCCGTATGGTTCCTACGCCGGGATGATGAGGTAGGATCAAGTGGTATTGAGGCTAGTTGGGCAGGTGGAAGCAATGGCCGTCGTGTTGGTAATAGATCGAGCTCTTCCTCAAATAGCTAGACTATTAGCATTTCCAAATGGAGTAGCCTACATGGTAACTGTCGATGACAACTATCCCGAGCAAATATCCTCAAGCGATGGATGAATTGTATGGAATCAAAGTAGTTCCCATGGCTACGTAGAAGGAGCGCATAATGAATATTTGACCATCCAGCGCAATGACACCTACGCGGCCATTCCAGGAAAGACTAATTATCCAATGAATAAATAAATGCATTATTTCACCGTTCATTCATAGTGGTTTCAGCAAGCTCACAAGAAACTCTTTCGAAACTTCAATCATTCTGGGGTAGCAGTCATTGACGCACGTATGATATTATGACAGTTCTTCATCTCCGTATTTTTCTGGTATGCCTTGTAACAAAATGAATCCTCGGACATACTACACAAACACTTGCTTCCACAATTTCAGCTTGCTGCTTATCGTGCTGCACCTCGTAACTTGTTCGTTTTGACTCATGTTCTTTTCATTGTTCTGTGGCGAATCCCAAAACAAAAGAACCACACTGCGAGCTACGATATCAAAAGGAGCATTTGGCTCAAACGCTACACTCTCGATACGTTATGAATATGGTATAAAACGTTATAGGGGTTGGCCTCGTTTTCCAGATGAGAGAATCCAAGTAAGTAGCTCCCCGCTCCTTATCTGATCGTGGCGCTTTCCATTTGGATCTTCACGCAGCAAGTAGATCCACTGTCTCGAACAATTAAACATGGTTCGATTTTTGTGTAGAGCTTAACATCAGTCCTTGTGTTATAAAAGTTGCGTTTGGCTCAGTGTTTTCAATGCCTTGATTTGTTCAATTTGGCTCAAAACCGGTCATACCTTCTCTGTCAACATAAGGATATTTCGTGAAATCGATTACTGCTACTTCGTGTGGTGCACGCCGGGCCATATTTCCAAGAAACTTTGATTATTGTGTACTGAAGTAGTGCAAGTTCTTTCCCGCATATAATATCATGTTTGGCTGTTGTTCCAGCAATCAGCTGCCAGCCCATTCCCAGTACATATTGGTAAAGGAGATGAAATTATCTTCGTTTGCGTCAGGTGTTGATGATGTAGATGACAGACAGTTTTAGTTGAATTGGTGTCCCATACTCATATGCAAAATTAGCACAAGTTGAGTACTCTTCTCTCTTTCGTCCGATCGAGCAGGGAATAATCTGACAATCTTGCATGAATTGTTTTGGTCTTATATGCATCTTATGTCGTCTCGTTGGCGTCCACCTTGCGTTCCCAGAAGGTGTCTGTTTATGTCAATAACAGCATCAAGGTATTGTCCACTGACTGGGTCCTTAACTACGTTCAATTCTTGATCAAGAACAATGCGAGTCCCAAGAAGTTTGAATACGTCTTTGGGCAACTCCCAGACCCAGGGCGCGTGGGCAATTGGCTGAAACGAAAGAGTGAGTGAGTATTTGAGATAAACGATAACACACAAGCCATACAGAGAGTGACCTACCAAATTTGACACGCGGTAGACACCAATGTAGGCAGCAAGATTTTGATCAATCGATAAACCATCAAGTATTGTGCTGCTAAGAACTTGATCATCCAATGGTACCAACATCGGGTTGTAAAGGTATAGAGGCTGATGCTCCTCGATTTCCTTCTCTCGGGACCCTAAAAAGTAATCCAAATTGTTCACAGCATCCAATGGAACATAGGGATCTCCATTTTGTGGCGTCGTGTGGGGATCATGCGTCTCCTAGCCGGAATGGATGGAAGATGAGGCACAACTCCATGAAAAGAGTCCGATTGATGCAATATCTTTGGAACTACATCATATGGTATAACTTTGTCGCGGGTGTTAGTAGATAGCTTCCCGTAGCGCCGCAGCTGATGGATCCGGCCGGTGTAGTTTCTTTTGAGTGATGGATCAGGCTGGTTGCGGTTTCTTTGAGCTGATGGATCAGGTTGGTGCGGTTTCTTTTGCCTGTATAGGCACTGAGATACTTTTGTCTGCAGGTTTTGGGAGGAAGACCCAAAAAAACCAGTTGACTAACGAAAGATGACAAAATTCAGCGCTAATAAAGTGGACGAATATGATGGGAAGTGCTGACGCCGCCCTCCGTTGCGGGCGCTTTGATGAAGAGACTCGCATTGCTATGGTATCACTAAGTACACTCCCGGCGTTGCTCCGCGCTGTTGGTAAGTAAGTAACGTGTTGAAGAGGCTGGGCCACCATGTGATGCGCTGGATTGCGTGCACTGCCTCTCCTGGAGGTAACTTGTACTAGTCTAGGTGGTAAACGGGCTAGTTGGCAAAAAAGGGAAACTTTACTAGGAAAGTCCACCCCCTTTTCTGCTCCAATGGCTGAGTTGATCCTATCGTGCAACTTCACTGTCCTTGCGGCAGTTGGTTGTCCTATCGGTCACCAGCTATTGGTCCCAGGGCGGGAGAGGTGGGTTAATTAATTAATTTCTACTATCAATTCACTCTCGTGTTGGTTATTACATACCTGCAAAGCTTCTTGCTGCCAACAAATAATGATTTCCTGCTGTTGGGAGTGGCAGTTTCCGCACCTACGCCTCACAGACGGTGACGAGAAATCAACTACAATGACTGCATCAAAAGGTTGACACATTCTCTCTCGTCTCTCATTTCCGACGGACACAACTCTCACAAAAGTGTTGAAAAGCTAGCGTTGGCTCAGCCGTATGCAAAATTTAGTAAAACTATTATGCAACTATAATAGACCTTTTCAACGATATAACATACACTAACATCACACAAAGCCTTCATATTGCATTTGCACAGCATTTTTGCCCATCTTTTTTTGCCATTTCGAAAAAGGGAAAAGAGAAAAGTAAAATGTGTCAAACCTTTTGATGCAGTCATATTACCAACTGAAATAAGTACAATACTACTTTCGCGTCTCACTGGTTCTCAATATTTGCACACCTCTGCATTTATTGGTGCGTTGCAAGGACTTAAGTACTTACGCTACTATCTTAAAATAAAGCTGTTTGTGGAATAGGCATTTATATATAAAAGCATATAATACTATGAAACAGCAGCACACGTGCTTGCTCGGCTCAAGGCTGCAACTACAACACTCTAATCATCGAGAAGATCAATCACTTCCTTTTTTGCATTGGAGTTTTGAGCTTCAGCCTGGGCTTGAGTTCGGGCCTTAAGCTGAGCATCAAATCTAGGAATCATGACCTCCTTGAACCAAGGCATGAACTCTCTATCTTCGGCAAAAACTAGCGTCACAGGCCCCTGCATTATCAATTTTCTCATGTATCCGAGCACCTTAGAGAAGTTTGAGTTTTGAGGGATTACCACTTCGTTCACAGCAACAATGATTGCTCCAATTTGAGGCCTATTCAAACTCTGGCTCTCCGCATCCTGCGGTGTGGTATATCCCTTGATTAAAACCCTACCTCCAAAACTAACCATCAACAGACCTAGAGATTTGTATGCTGGGTATAGTACATCACGAAAGGTGATATTTTCGGAGGCACATTGAACAGAAGGTTCTATTCTTTGGATGATCCCATCTTGTAAACGCTGCATTGCAACCGAGAATGTCATAGCCTTCCCGTCGTCGTCGTCATCGTCATCATCATCGAGGAGGATTATTGCCTCATTTGACGGCTTACTTCTTTTGGCGCCTGAAACCGATGATGAATTTCCAGCGCTAGATGGTGCAGGTGTCTCTCTTCCCTCAGATGTGTCAGGATCGTCATCTTCGTCCTCGCCTTTCACAATTAGCATTTCCTCCTCCTCATGCACTAGTTCGTCAATTTCAGCTTTGAGTCCAAGGTCATCCGAATCAAGTAAGTCCTCGAACAAAGTCTCTGCCTTTCTCTTCCTCGATTCTGCTTCGTCGGGAGCTTCTTCTACCTTGAGAATTTCATCTTCTTCGTCATCTTCAAGCTCGCGTTCTAGAGCAATGCCCATGTTTTCTTTTCCCTCGACGAACTAAAGTAAGAGTAGAAGTGGATTAGCAGTTTGTTTCGTGAAGGACGTATGATAAAATGATAATGATACATTGTCTACTCACTTCACCCAGGTCACGAAACTTCTTCTCAATGAGCTTCCATAGAACTTCATCCAAAGTTCCTTTGGCTATGAAATAAAGACATCTAACAGTTGCTTGTTGGCCGATACGATGGCACCTATCTTCAGCTTGCACCATGATTGCTGGGGTCCAGAATAACTCTGCAAACCACACTGTTGAACTAGCTGTCAATGTAACAGCCACGCCTGCTGCAGTGATTCCCAGTAGAGCGATACGGACAGTAGGATCAGTTTGAAATGTCAATATTTGCTCCTGTCTCGACTTGGGAGAAGTTGAACCATCAATTCGAATGAATTTTGTCGTTGAATCGCGAAAATTACTCAACCCGGCTGTGATAGATAGACGTGAATATTTCGTGTTAGGTCGTGCATAGAATATAAAGTAACAAGCGCATTGTCAAGAATACGAATACTCACCTCCCCGCGCAAGTTCGTCCAAAACGTAAAGATGGTGAGCAAAAATACACAGCTTTCCCCTCGTTGGATCGTTCAGCCAATTCTTCAGCATATTCGTTATTCGTGCCACCTTGGATCGCCCAGAAAGGTTGTAAAGGTGATGCAGCACTTCTTTATTTTTCAGCGGTTCTTCTCCATTTTCAGGTACGAATTGCGGCTCATTGAACTGGGCTTGAGGGCCACCAATTTCATGTGTTTTGGCCAGTTTCCCGAGCAATCCCTTGCCCTTTTTCAGCATCCGCAAATAAAACGTAAACTCGCTTTGCAGCTTTTCATCTTCAATTTTAATAAAGGCCTTCTCTCTAATCTTGGGCGGGAGATTTTTCAACATATCCACCTTCATTCTTCGCATCATCACCGTAGAAGTTAGCAGCGTGTGCAACTCTGCAAGTCTCGTCTTTGATTGCCCTCTCACATATTTCGACATGAAATCGTCATAATCGCACATTATACCAGATGGATACCTCCCTCCACCCTCCCGTCTACCTCCCAACACTGATAATTGTGGCCACAATTCACTCGGCTTGGCTAGTGCTGGTGTCCCTGACAGTAACAGACACCTATTGGCAGCTTCTAACAATGGTAGAAACTGACTTTGTTCGTTTTGTTGATTTGTTCTTGAGCACATGAGACTCATCTACAATGGTTGCTCGAAACATTCCCGGAACGATTCTTTGAGAGTTGACAAGATTCACAATCAACCCAACCGAACAAATGACAACTTTTGTGGATTTATCAGCCTTCAGAATTCGATCTTTGCCCGATGTCAAGACATTAATCTGTGAATGTTTCAACTCTTGTGCATGAGTGATATTCCCATTTTTTTCACCATTTGCAGTAGTATTATTCGAAGACGCCTTCAATGCAGATTGTGATTCCCTCCCCATCCAATGACGAAACTCCGTCTCCCAATGATACCGCGCCGTACTCGGACAAAGCACCAACAACGGCCAATCACTCTTAAACGCCGACATGGCAGCAATCGCCTGAATCGTCTTTCCCAACCCCATATCATCCGCCAATAGCGCCTTTCCCTCCTTTTCAATAATAAAACTCCACTCCTCCCCGTTGATACGGAGCCAACGCCTCCGCCACCACTGGAGAAACTCCCACGGTCCAATAACCACTTGACCGAAGGATACTCCTTCTTATCGCGCCCGTCTCCGTCCCCAAACGTGGCTGCTCGAAGTTGCTCTGGTGGGATCCCCCTCCACACTCCCCTCTCGTGTTAAATAACTGAATACATGCTTGGTATGCTCCCAATGGAATCCTCCCACTTGCCCATCCCTGCAGTAGTATTGTCGTACTAGTGTTATATGTGTTGTCGGCATCCAAACCCACCGTCGCCTGTTTCAAACGATTGGATCATCCGGCAAAATTCCCCTTCCCATCCGCACCACGTTCAAAATATCGCTCCCTTTCGTCCATCCTTCCCAATATGATCCTTGGCAATCTTCTTAATTGGTCCACGTAGTCCATGGAATACTTCGTTCGTTCGATGACCATAAATGTCAATCGATTCCGTTGTCAGTGTAAACTCCCATAGAGTTAATGAGTGATAGGACGAATCTACGACGTGATCTTCCGTATTGATTCATACGTTGCTCTTTCCGTTTTGTAAAGTAGTCTGCTGGGAGGATGTGTTGCCATGTTGGGTGTGTTCTAGTGGCATTTCAATGGTGTCATCGTAACTGTTGGTGGTGGGTGGTGATGATATGGATGTGTACTATAAGTGTGCTTGGATTAGATGATGAAATAATAAGTGGAAGAATTGTTTGTGGTGTGTTGTTGATAATTGTGATGATGTGTTGTTGGAGGAGGGACGATGTGGTGGTGGGGTTGGTAATCGTAGGAGTTATTGTGGAAGTGCTTGTTCTGTGGAGGGGATTTGGTTCGTGCATCGTAATTTTGGGGTGCGACATAGGGTGTAGGGGGCTATTGGTGGGTGGTGGTAGTACTGTTGTTGTTGTTGTTCATCCATTGAGGCATGTGTTCATTTCTGTTTTGATAGGATGCAGTTGCACCTGATGCTGCTGGTGGTGCTTCATGGAGAGAGGTAGTGGCAGCATTGGTATCAATGGAGCAGCGGCTGTCGACTTTGATTATATGGGCGCCCTCATTGTCAGATCTTCCCATGATCCAATGGAACCAATCGACTCATTGTCTCCTCCACCACCGCTCTTGTCATTTTGGAATTACGGGCGCTGTGCCCTCGTTGTTTGTTAGAAGTGTGTGCTTGTAGTGATGGTGCATTATAGGAGTAAGTATTATTCGTGTAGTGTCACTGAGAGCCGCTGCGTAGGCTGGATTGATCATTGGATTCATCGTTCGTCGTTGCTGCTGTATACTAAGAAAGCTGGCGGCTGATAGCTTCTCTTCTACGATCACATCGCTTTCGGCCGCTGCTGCTCTCTACCAGTGTTTGAGTTGTCCCATCGTCGGCATTACATGTACACCCATTAATTTAAATGTGAGGTGAACAGTGAAAAATGAGGTGGTTTGAATCGGAACTTTGCACGACTCATCTGTGCAATGATCTACTATTCCCACGTGCAACAATCACGAGTGGATAAACATATCGATGCTTATGCGATGCTTCTTTCACTGAACACTGAACTTGCCAACTTGCATATGCCATAAGTACTGCCTGCCTTATTTGCCTTGGCATTATTTATTCTACAATCAACGTAACAAACACAAGATGTTCTCCTCTCTACGCTGCAGCCGCTTGCTGCTACCAATCACCTCAAGATCCTCTACTTCCTCATGCAAACTATTCTTCACAACGCACACATCATCATGCAATGTTACGACGATGGGAACAGCAACAATGCAAAAGATAATACATCAAAACAAACAACAATCTACAACATTTCTGAGAAGGTTTTAGCACCAAAAACCATGCCTCCAAGATATACACCAAAGTGGTATGCAGAAATGATGCTCATATGCACAGTCTTTGGTATCACAGGATCAACTACCATGGTGGTAGTCCGACCCAGCAGGACGGATGTATTACAAAACTAGAGGGCAACATGCGTGACGGCCCATGGTCCTATCGAATTTGCTCCCTTGTCATCATGACACCAATCTATGCCACGTTGTTGGTATGTGTTGGAACAGTCTTTGGGAGACATGCGTACTTTCGACACTTTAGTGTCAAGATGTGGTCGAGGTTTGGTGTGCCACCGGAATTGATGGATAAGAATTTTCACAAGAATGCAAAGAACTTTAAGAAGTGGTAATGGTAAACATCATGGTGGTGGTGTTGTTACCAAGAAAAAAGCCTAAACTTTAAAAGACACATGTTATGATGTACACTTTTAGTCAGTCCTCATTTTCTTTGACGTATCAACAACATCAGTCTCGTCGCCCTCATCTCTTTTCCTCTTGCTCACTGGTCACTACTTTATTGGTTGCCGATTCAGATTCTGGTGCTGGTTGCTGGTTTCTACATCATCAGTGTTTGACCGCTCAGTCAGTCCCTTTTCAATTGCACTCCCCAACATGGCCAATGCATTTCTTCCTTCGTTCCAATCCAGCCAGTTGTCGCATCGCTTCCTTCATCAAACCACGAGCATAAACATTGTGGATTGATACCAAATGGTTGCCCACATATCCAGCAAATCTAATAAAATCCAATGGAACACGGACACTTGTCATCCAATGATGACTCGGAACATTTTCCAATGCCTCTGCTGGAATGTTGGTAGGCAGCTTGTGATGGACCTGTCCCATTGACATGCCGTTCGACTGTTCGCAGCCCAGTCACTATTTTTCGAATGGATGCAATCAACTCGGTAGCAGTATCATTGTGAATCTTGGCGGAATCTCCTTGTGTCTCGGGCCAATTCTGTAATATTTCCGTGGTTGGTCTGCAACCGACTCAGGAGGATGCGAAATCGTTCTAGGAGATACTCGCCTGCGGCTATATTTGGATTTGTGGATGGGGTGAAGCTTTTGTGGGGCGTTTGGAGTTTTGGAGGCGGTAGTTTTTGTTCGTGATACTGTCGTTTGTTTCTTGTTGGCGGCTGGTGGCTTTTGTTGCTTTGCAGTGGCGACTTTCTTTGCTCTTTTGGTTGGAGCCTTGACAGCTTGATAGTGTCGGGAAGAGGAGTAATCTCTCCTTTCTTTTGTCCAATGGTCCCAGTGATTGAATACTTTCCCCAGACATTGCTTCCCTTTCCTTCCACATTGTGATATCCCTCAGTGTTCTTCACGAAACTTTAACATGACATTTTTCTCTTCAATTTTTGTCTTGGCTCCTCCATGAGGAGCGTTGACAAGAAATGAGCCATTGTACTTGCCCGATAAGGGGAATGCTGTGACCCCACCACTGGCTTTGTGTTCATATTCAAAGTTGCTACATTCGCCCTTGGCATTTTCGGGATCAGCAAGGATTTTGTCTAGTCCCATTGCCCACATGCCAGTGATTTTATGTATGCAGTACTTATCCAAGCTGATGCCCTCTGAAGTATTTCTCACCAACTTGCCACGGAGACAAACTACACCTGTCGGTATCATCTTGGTAGGAGGAGGCTTTACTTGTGGGACTGATTCTTTCTTCTTTGTTTTGTTTGTTTTGGTTGGCTGTGCTACTAACGATGTATAATGACGATAAATTGTTATCACTGCCCTCCGTTGACAGCGTCCCAGAGATTGTGTACTTTCCATACATGTTGGATCCCTTCCCTTCTACATTGGTAAAACCCCTCATTATTCTCTACGAAATTCAACACAACATCTTGCTCTTCAACTTTTGTCTTTACACCTGCGTTGTTGACTGTGAATGATCCAATATAGGTTCCCGAAGGAGGAAATGTTACTGCTGGTACTGATGCTGATGTCTCACCGCTGCTGCTTTCTGTTTTGTGCTCGTATTCAAAATCACTACATAAAGCCAATTTATTCTCAGGATCTGCCAGTATTTGATCAAGACCCATCGACCATAGACCAGTAATTCTGTATACTGCAGTGTCATCTCTCGTTTCTTGCACCAAGTTGCCACGAAGACAAACTACACCAGATGGTATGAGCTTTGTTGGTGGAGGCTTTGTCGTCTGCGGCTGAATTGATGGCGCATCAGTGTTATTTCCTTCTGCATCAGAACCACCACCTCCGATGGCTTCGCCTTCTTTAGCATCAGATGGTAACTCCGACATCTTGCTTCTCTATCTTCAGCTAGCTGTTGAAAGTAAGCAGCGCAGCTATTATTTAGCATAGGCATCAGTTATTGCCTTGCATGATTGCCTGTCACCATGATGTAACAAGTAACAAACAACGGTAACAATTCAGTAACAATGGTAACAAACCTCTAAAAATCCAAAAAGATTTCTCATCACATCGCCCATAAATAAAATCAGAAGCCATGTCGACCAAACAAATCATTACACCTGCTCTCCGTGCCGCCGTGCACGTCCGTTCCTCCAAACTCAGCCCTGAACTCGCCAAGTCAGCCGCCGCCTACCTCTCATCTGCGCCATCAGGAGGAAAGCACGCTCTTCCCGATTTGTCCTACGATTATGCAGCCTTGGAACCAGTCATCTCTGCCGAGACAATGGAGTTGCACCATTCCAAACATCACAATACTTATGTGACCAACTTGAATGTTTCCTTGGAGAAGCTTGATGCTGCTGTATCGGCTGGCGATGTGTCTGGCATCATTGCTCTTCAAGGAGCGCTCAAATTCAATGGCGGCGGGTAAGTACAAACAAATGATTTTTGTTTGTGTTCTCTTCTTGTTGCAACAGTAATTAATGTTTGCATCGCTTTCCTCTTTAGTCACTTGAACCACACTCTCTTCTGGGAAAATCTATGCGCAAAGGGAAGTAGTGAATTCCCAACCAGCGGAGCTTTGAAGGATGCTGTAGATGCCAGATTTGGTGACTTTGATACCATGAAGAAAGACTTCTCTGCCTTGACTATTGGAGTTCAGGGAAGTGGATGGGGATGGTTGGGTTATAACACAAACACTGGATCTATCGAGGCTGCTACTTGTGCCAATCAGGATCCTCTCAAGGCAACCACCGGCCTTGTTCCTCTTCTTGGAATTGATGTGTGGGAACACGCTTACTATGTTGATTACAGGAATGTGAGACCAAATTATGTGAATGCAATCTTTGACGTTGTGAACTGGAAGGCGGTCGAGGAAAGACTTGTTAAAGCTCAGGGTTGAATAAATGTTCATGTGGAATAGGTGGTCATCAGTTAACGTGTTGATTAAATCTTAGAGCGTTGATTGGTTTGATGATAATCTCTCTTTGTGCTGATTGTTAACTAGTAGCGATCATTCAGTCGTCCTCCTCCTTCATTTCAGACTTCAAGAGCCAATCTCCGCCCATCTCTTTGCCCTCCAGTGCTTGGCCAGTCACTATATTTCTTTCCACAAAAAGCATAGGCTCTCCTCTATCATATGCCTTGCCCACAAAGCCACACAAAAATGCCTTCACATCTTCACCATTATACAATAGCAACCCTGAGACTTTTGTAAATTTAACTTTTGGGTCGTTTCTAGCAGCATCATATTCTGAGTCGCCTGGTGCATACCAACACTCGAAAGGAGAACTCAGATCAGATGTAGGTCGAATAGGGATACGCAGTGCCCACACATGACGTTCAATTAATGGCCATTGTCGCTCAATGGCTTGTTCAGGTGATACGTCACTAACACGTGCTACTTTGCCAACCAGCCACCACTCTTTCTCGTCGGGAGCCCTGACGTACACATCATTGATGACATCTTTCCCTCCTATCTGCTCTAGTTGATCGTAAGTTATGGCTTGCCGCCGTATGTTTGTTTCTGTATACATCATATCTGCAGGTACGCTATTGCTTAGTTCTTGAGATCCATCTTCTTCGTCCTCGTCGTCGTCATCATCATCATCCAAAAAGTCCCACTTGCTCTTTGGTCGGGCAAGCAGTCGTACTGACTTTTGAGTTAAACAACACGACGTTGCTTTGGGCAACAAATGATGGGATTGTGAATGTGATGAAAGAACAACGTGCTGTGCTGGGAAGGTGAATGCCTGCGAAAACATCGTTGTGCTACCGATTAAGGCCGCAAGTGATGGAAGAACACAGTAATGAAACGGCATGATGGATGGGTTGTGGTGGCAAATTTCAAATTTCACCATTTTGATTTTATTTTGAGTTTTGATGGATGAGGCTTTTGTAATGTAGAGGTGACTATAAATAATATAGAGTACAGTATGTATGGAGTATCTAGATAGGTTTCATGTAGATCATGATCATGACATTGAAACAACATCATACTTATCAATTTACAGCTGGTTTTGATCAAACTATGTATCTTGCAAGGTAAGAATATTAATATATAAGCCATCTCTATCTAATTTAATAATACAAAATCAATGAATCTCCATCTATAAGAACCCACTCAAATTTAACCAACAACGAAGTACACTTTACTTCAACTATCATCATTGTCTTCTCCTCCATCGTTGTTGTGATTGTCATCGTTGTTCAAGTCGTCAATGCCATCATATTCATTGCCAGGCCTTTCTTTCTCTGGAACAGTAGGAGAGGGAGAAGCTTCATGTCCTTCACACTGATCTGAGCACGAAATATCAGATGTCTCCTCTTCTCCAGAGGTAGATGATGCTGGGTTTGAAGACGTTCCATCGCTCCTGTTGTCATTATCGATGGTTTTCTTATCGTTTAAATTCACGTTGTTGCAAATGGAAGATGGAGCCCATGTTGAAGTAGTATCTGATGATGCTCTGATTTCTTCATCGTCATCGTCGTCGTCGTCATTGCCATTATCTCCCCTGTCATCTTCTTCATCGTTGTTGATTGATCCTTTAGGAGTGACAAGTGGTGCAGAGTCTGCAAGTCTATAATATTGACGCGTAGATTGAATGAGAGAGGCATATAAAAGCATTTCATCCACGCTACTCTGTCCATCTCGCGTATCATTATCGGCACTGGCTGCTGTGGTGGAATCCTCAGCCACAGCAGTAGAAGCAGCATCATACTCGGCAGAAGAGATGACCATGCAACTGTCTGTGTTGACACTGCTGGGCAAAGCACGAACCCTACACGTCAGCAGAGACACAGGAGGACGGCCTGCATTCTCGAGAGCTTGTTGGATCGTAGAGGCGGTGTAATGGAGTTCATCCTTGAGACGGCGCCGCTTTGCATCTGCTGCGGAGGTGTGATGGGCAGATGGTGTATAATGGTGAGGCGGACGAGCAAACGCTGAAGGGGCTTGGCGCTTCATTCCTTTCGATGTTGTGTTCTTGTGCCTGTTCAGTGGATCTCTGTTTAGCAATGCGCCTGGTTTGCCGACAAGTGGAGCAACTGTCTTCGTCAAGTTAATGATTCTGTCGTTGAAAGTGGTGACCATTTTAGATGTTGTTGCTGGTGGAGGTGGAGGTGGAGGAGGTGTTATGTGGTGTTTGATGAATGAATTATGAGGGTGCCAAACTGCGCCAAGCAACAAACTTTGTATGCATGCAGGCAGGCTACTACAATACATACTTGTCGCTGTTGCGGTCGGTGGCAAATTCAAAATCATCACCTGAAACACACCACATCATCATATTTTAGCCTTTTTTTGCCACCACGTTGTCTTCAATATGGTACTGAGTTCTTTTTAGGTGCAAAATTGGGCATGATGTGGCGTTGAAAAGAATTTTTGCCACGTCGCCTTCAATACGGTACTGGGTTCTGCTGGGGTCACGTCACATCATTATGATGATGTGTTTAGTTTGGCCAAGGTCATTTAATTTTCACGTTTAACTTCAATATAGTCTCATTACTTCACGTCACGCTAAAGATCAGAGAAAGGGGGAAACAGGGGCGAGGGAGAGTGTGTCTTTGACTCGACACAGCACTGAGTCAGGGCTCCCAACAAAGAAGACCCATCCATCAACCATCGCATCTTCCTTTTCACCTCATCTCTCCTCCTCCTTATCACTTTCAAGGACTTCGACCAGTTGTTCTTCATAAACTCTTTTGGCAATCCCACCATACATCTATTGAGACACGGCATTAGTAAAAGCAATAAATATGATGAAAATATCAGTCCGTCAGGCCGCCGTTGCCGCCGCTCTACTGCTCTCGACATCTGCTGATGCCTTTGTCCCTGCAACAACACAAACAACTCACGCGACAACTACCACATCTCTCAACATCTTTGGTGGCCTTAAGGGTGCCTTTTCCAACGACGATTCACTCGGTGCGGCCAAGAATGAAGGACTATCCAATGGACCAAGATACAACGAGAACGTAACTGTCAACGGCAAGGCTGTTCCAAAGGCTGTAGTTGATCAAAAGATTAGTCAGGTATGCGCATCTGCAAGGGTGAAGGTCCCATACAATTGCCAGAACGGAGATTGTGGAACATGCATGGTGAAGATAAATGGAAGGCAGGCCAAGGCGTGTGTCAGTAAGGTTCCTGCAGGAAAATGTGCTATTACTACCTTGTAAGAAGCCATGTTTCATTATCATTTTGGATTGCAAGAGAGCAGATGCAAAGCTACGAATTGCAAACTAGCTGAGCACAGCGAAGCTAGTTGCAAATAAAAGCGGGTGGGAGTGGCAACTCAGGGGAAGGAGTGCATGTACACACTTATTGTTTTGGTTGATTTAATGTCAAAATTTTGTTGAATATGAACCATGCTACAAGAAATAACAAGTAAAACAGCAGCAAGCTTAAACTCTCACAGTCGCTCGATCTCATTCTTATCCACTCTGTGTGCCTTGACAGATTATTGCTCTCCTACACTATGTGTGCTTTTAATAACTTGGAGTGTATCTCACACCAAGGCAGTCTGACGTAATAACGCTGAAGAGATGGTGATGTGACACTTATATATATTGACACTTATATTATACATATCTTAGCATTAATGAAACTTTATTGTAACAAGAAACAGCACATCGTCGCCTTTGCGCGCAAAATACTGTTACACAACAGCCCTCATGGCTTTAGTTAGCTCGGGTAAAATCTTCGGATCACTCAACATGGAGAGACATGCCATTGGACCTCGACTCAAGTATGTGTCGAGAAATGTATCCAAAGGTCCGTTCAACTCAAGATCGTTTGAGTCAGCGATCCGCATCACAACATCGGGGCTCAGTAGTCCACGAGCAGTAGAGAAATTTGGAAGTGTGTCGGATGTAGCGAGGACTGTTGTTGGATGAGATGTTGCTGATGGAGCGGCGCAGCTCCAGCAGCTCCTTGATACTGCAGTTGATGTAGGGTAGAGCCACAACTTAAAAAACGATCCATCATCAGGACGGAAATGTTGATGTACCTGGTTTTTCTCAACTAAAGTGTTCAGTGTATCAGTATAAGAAGCCTTGCGAGTAGGGTAACTGCTCTGTAAGGGGAAGGCGATAGCATCTCTTGCAGAGAACAAAAGCATCATGATCAATCCAGATGCCACCCAGCAGCTTGCTACTACCCATGGAGCCATACTCGTAACGACCCCTCCTCTCACGAGGCGTGCGTGGGGGAGTTTATGTGTATGCAACTAACTTCTGATTCAGCTAAAGCTGAGAGAAGAGGATGATATCGCACTCACTTGTTTCCGTTCTGCTGTTCTGCTTCCGGGGCAATCAAGAGAGTGGAGAAAGTTGAGATGTTTTCTCGTGTCTGTGTCTCATAGTCGCCGATGGTGTCATGTGCATCTCTAAACTTGCCGCCAACATCGATAAGAGAATGTTGAGCTCTCGCCCCAATCCAACACCATCTCGATCAAAACATCACCCGCCCACTTTGGCGACAATAAATGCAATTATAGCCACCAGCAATGAAATGGAACGTCTGCAGAAGCTCCCCACTTTGTCGAAGGAGATGAGCTCCCCTAGAAAACAACCAGCTGATGCTCCAATTCGTTCAAAATCTGGACCATCGCCAACCTCCAACAATCGTAGGTCACCTCTTGTGATTGATACCAAAGATGATAGAGAATCAGAAAGGAACGATGGTGATGCAAACAGGGTCGGCACGCCAACACAGACGTTATCTCCTACCACAGCAGCCCTCTCAAAGTTAATTACCAACATTCGCAGCAAAAAGAGTAACAAACAACGCCTCCTGCCGTATCAAGCTTCGCCGAAGAAGCTTAGCGCTATCCAACTCGTTAACTCAAAGTACGGAGTCGCTTCGCCAAAGTCCAGGCCAAATCTCGCTATCGATACGAATAATGACACAACAACAGGAAGTTTTCCTGATAAAGGAAAATCTCCACGGGTTAGCCCGTCTTTGTTCCAGCAATCGACAAACAAGGTCGATATGCTCCATCGTTCTTTGTCAAACGAAGCTTCGGACTGTGACGACTGTCATGGAGAGCAACGTAAATCTCCAGCAGCAGTCTTTTCAAAATTACAAATAGGTCCTACTTCTCCAATGGCAGACGCTTTATCTGGAAGAGATCAAGAAGATGACAAGACTGCTGCCCGAGTAAGCAACTTCATTGACTCTTTGCATCAAAAGAAAGGCATCACTGTAACACCTCGTGGCAAAGGCGCTAATAAGCATCTCCCTCCTAAGAGCCCATCTGCGGCTCGTCTTGCGTCCAACAGTAAGTATTCTTCAATATTGTCAAATGCGAGGAATGTTATAGCATCCAGTCCTGTTGCACGGGCCAATGCTGCTGCTGCAGTATCAAAGGTATCTCCTCAATCTGGCATTGCCATCGCGCGCCGAGGGAGTTTTTTTCAGAAGTCAGCTGGACGTTACAATGCTTTGGATAGTGATAGTAGTGACAGCAGTTACAGCAGTGACGATGATTGCTCTTCTTCTTCGGATTCTTCAAATGAAGTTCCGGCCTCAACTCAAAAAGAAGTGGGTGATTTCATTGACACTCTTAATGGGAAGAACCAACCGAAAGTCAAAAAGGATACGGAGCTTCTGTCTTCACTAAAAGCCAAACTCAATACGAGGAGGTCTGAGAAGGAAATAGCAGCCAAGAATAATCGAGAAATGCTGTCTTCCTTTAAAGCTCAACTTGGTGCACAGGAGAAAACCAAATGCGAGCCGTCGGGCACGGAAGAGAAGAAAGATGTGTCTACAAAAGTTACCACACCTCAAGATTATGCTTCGAAACACAATATCAAGAAAGATGTTAACTACTACGCCATCCTCTCTCAAATACAAAAGGCGGTCCAATCTGGCAATCCTTCATTACTAATGGGGAAAATTTTCGCTGATGCTGGCAAACGTGGAATGAGATTGGCGATGGTTACTGAAATGATCAAAGAAGAAAAGCTGAAAGCAAAGGGAATTAAACCGGAGAAGTTTGAGACTGGAACTTCGGTGGAGAGGGAGAATCCGAAGCAGAACGTGACGAAAGCTTGCGTACTTGCGAAGGAGCAACTTGCTGCTATGACAAATAAGGTAGACCAGCCGGCAGAGAAAGCTGGGGCTACTCAAAAGAAGAAACAATCTACGGCTGATATTGATATACAGAGTATTGAGAAACCAATTGTCTCGGCTTCTCCGTCCAAGGAACAACCTGCCCCTGCATCAAATGATATGGCAATGACTTCACTTCCAAAGCCAAGCTCTAACGCCCCATCGGTTGTAGGGAAATCATCAGAGTCGGAATCAAATGTTTCATCTGTGAAGAATGTGACATTGCCAACTCAAGACATGGGGCAGGCTGAATCCATAGCGCGCGTTTCTTCGGAAAGTCAGGTATCGTCTACGAAGGATAGCTCGAATGATGAAGCTGCGTTGATGTCTCAAGTTGAAGCCAGAATCAAAGAAGTAGTACGATCTGCCACACCATCAATTGAATTTGGGAAGATTCTTGCTGATGCAAAGAAAAAAGGTCTTCCAACTAATCATTTGATTCGCTTGTATAAGCAAGAGCGTGAAGAGTTGATGAATGCTGCAGTTAAGGCAGCTTCGTTGGTCATTAAACCAGAATGTGACAATGAAGTCGAAAGCTCTAGACCAGAAGGTATCGAAGTTGCCTGCCCTCCAAAGTCTATTAATGAGGTTAGTATGAAAGAAAAGCTTACGAAAGAAGTTCAAAATGCAGTAAGATCATCCAATCCGTCCGAGATGCTCGGTAAAATTCTAGCAGATGCTAAGAGTAAAGGCATGCCTACTGAGTGGTTGTTTGAGCTGTACACAAAAGAGCGGATGCAAGTGCAGATGCAGGTGGCAGCAGCTAAAGAACAAGCGAAACCTCCTGTCAAAGAGATACGCTCTACCGACAGTCAGGTGTCAGATGTTAGCGAGGTGAAAAATGATGCGTCCTCTGATGTTGCAACTTCGGCTACTATGCAACGAGTAGCACACACCACTGATGTTGTTGATTTCTTTTCCAAATTTTCGCTGCAGGCTGAAAGCAAGGAGTCAAATGTGGATAATAGTGGTATGAAACAGAACCTTACACCTAGTGTTTCGGAGGTATCTGAGTTTGAAGTTGCTGAGTTGAATGAAGAAATGAGCAGAGCGAGCCAAGTGTCAGAAATACTAACCAGAGCGTCAACCGATGTCGGTTTCACTCTCTGCGAAGTGGGAGTGGCGGCTTCAGCCTCTTCCAAGGTCCACTTTGAGACGGCACATGCAGATAAAGACAAACGTCCAGCATTGGAACGCTTGTGGAAGTCACCACTGCAGAAAGAGCGTCTTTCTCGGAGAAAATTAAGCAAGGGTGGCAAGAGCGAACCAATCAATGGAGTTGCTGCGGCTGCTTCTTTGACCCAAAAGCGGAGACTGCGTGGTCCGAGACGCACTCATCTAATGCACTCCACTCAAGAGCGCACAAAGGAGCACTGTGGATTCCTTGATATCGATTTCTATTCCCTCTATGAATCTACTACGTGCAATGCAGAAAATGAAGAAATCGATAAAGCTCCGTGGGAATACCGTGATGTCAGGCAAAGATTCTTGTCTGAAAAAAGTGTCGATTGTAGAAATTGGTTTGGCTCTTTCGAATCCACGAGAGGAAATGATAGAATCTCCAACCCTGTTCCATGCCCGAAGTCTCTTCAAATTCCAGTGACGAAAATACCAGAGTCGGGAGATTGGAACGAAGATTGGTACACAACGTGGAAGTCGCGAAGGGACAATCCAAACAACCTTGTTACGTTTACAGAAGCAGATATTCCTTCTCTAAGCATGAATTCTTCGGGCACCTCCAGTACCTCTACAACAATGACTGGAAGTCAATCTTATGATCAGAGCGTGGAATCATCGGATACTGTTCCTTGTAAAAAGAAAGCCGTTCTTATAGAGATTGGCAACATAGTCTCCGTCCGTTTCGGGGGCGAGCGAGTGAGTAAGGTGCACCCTGACTACACAAGTTCTTTGCGTCGCAGCAGATGGAGGAAGAAATACATGCGAGGTGAATTTGCTTTTGATACCGAAATGTAGATGTTGTGAATGAGTAAAAGTAGAAGATATGTGTTTATAGATATTTGTTACAAGATATCTTTGCTAATTGCTTTGGATTATGATTCTTCGGCTCAAGACCACAGAGTCTGCTCTTCCTTTTGTACTTTTTGTTCGACTGCAAGTCTCATGAATGCTGTAAATGCAGCACATGACTGTTTTGAGCTTTCTATACTCGACAGCAAGCCATCAAGCGACAGGGGTGAACCATAAGTGAAACTTGTTATTATATTCGCATCGTCTTGCTCTGCGTTCAGTTCCACTTGGTCCATATCATTTGATATTGATGTTATTGAACTGGATTTGGGTTGTTTGGGTATTTTGGATGCATCAACTACGATGACTACATGCCATGCCCTTCACCAGATTCCTCTTCCGCTGTTGGGTCTAGCCATATTGTCACTCCGTCACTTTTGTTTTGCTCCTTATCACTCGCATCAATATCCATATCTTCCGCTCTTGACAACGGGGATCTATTGATCGCAACACATGTAGCTGCTACTGCCAAGCCTCTCATTGCGATTCCTGCATCCATCAGAGCCATAACTGCACAATTTACAGCCGTTCCTAACACGCTACCATCAGCTTGAACGATTTGAATCACAACCTGAATAACGCATCTAGGATAGCGTTCCAACATGATGCACGAAGACAACGCATCCCGTAAAAAGTATTCTAATTCACGCTCCGTGGCACCACCACCAGATGGCAAGGGCACCGGAAGAGATGTCATCGTGCTTGCACTTTTATTAGCACCACTGT
This sequence comes from Skeletonema costatum, assembly GCA_018806925.1. Taxonomy (NCBI): domain Eukaryota; phylum Bacillariophyta; class Thalassiosirophyceae; order Thalassiosirales; family Thalassiosiraceae; genus Skeletonema; species Skeletonema costatum. Next base: position 4,785 of record JAHBBA010000826.1, on the reverse strand, counting down.
CTTTGTTGTCTTCATCTTGAACCACACCACCCGAAGAATTGCCACCACCTGCAGCGGCATTTGACATCATCACAAGCCCCTTGGAAAAAGCCACACTCACTATACCTCTATCATAGCGCTCTCTATTTGGTATGCGAGGAGCTATCGGCCCTTGAACTGCAGCAAGGATGTGCGTGTTTCCACATTTTAGAGAGGCCGATCCATCAGATCGATGAAGTGGTGATAGTTCGGCCGATAGCGGCCGCAGAGTCGATGGTTTGCGATTTGAGGGGCGAGGATAAGAAGTCATGATGATGGAAATAGATTCGTGCAGTGGCTGGTGTTGGTACGTAGAAGAGCTTACTGCCGCCGGCAGAACAAGGATAGATGGAGAGGCAGCCAACAACTTATGTTTGTAGCTTCATGGTCTTGAATAAAAATGAAATGAGAGAAAAAGGAGAGGCGAACTAAAAACCCGCTCGCACAGACCAAATAAATAGGGCAAAGAGGGGATTAGTACGCAGCAGCTCAACCGGACCGATTTGGGACAGGGCCGGCACGCCAGCATTCGGCGCGGCAACTTCTTCTCTTCTATTTTCTATCAGCCGGCATCACGATACTGCACTTTGACTTTATCTGAGCCGAGAAGAAGCTATCCAGTGACTGATTGCCTGAAGAATTCCTTCATCATCTCTGTGTTGACTTGTTCCTATGTATCATTTGCCTCGCATTTGCATTCCTTAACGCACAAATACAAAGCGAGGTCCATTTGAGTACACCTACATACATTCTCCACTTGCTTGCAACACTGTTCCGGATTGTTAGTGGCATCGCTGCCCCCACCCCGGTGTGGCGCAAGCGCCACACCTCCCCCCGATTCGGTTCTGATCTTTGCTTGGCATCGCATGGGGGCTCCTCATATTCTCATCTTGGCTGCAAACCTCATTTATGTTGTTGGTCCTGTCCGGGAAAAATCTCATTCCCGCGACTTCGTTTTCGATTTCCCCGCAAACGCCCAAAAGTGTCCACAGACACACGCACCAGGCACTTCCCAGTAGCTCTAGCCATACTAAGTAAGTATAACTTACCTACAAGTAGTAGGAGTACTTATCTACTTTCCTTTCCTAGCTCTCCCTTTTATAGTATGTCCGGTCGAATTGGACCTCATCAGGTCACCTACGATGCTGCATACGATACATATAGAAAGAGCTTGAGTATTGGAACATATCCTTCTCTAGTATCGTAACCAACTATAATACGTCACTAAAAGCTGTGCATTGCTCCATTCACAGCGTAAGATACGATACTATGGCGCTAGAGTGTTGCTAGCGGCCATCCCAAAGTGGACCTCATCAGGTCACCAATGACGCTCTACGGTTGCAGAATCTTTCGATTTTCTAGGTTTGAACGGAAAGATGGCGGCTGCTTGTGTAGATTTAAGGTTGTTCCTATTCGTTGGCATTGGTGACTGTTCTTCCATTAGGAACTTCTGAATAGTTCTGGTGGATGAATGAGCTCCTCGTATTGGTACTTGGGTCTTGCGGGTTGATCGTTGTTGTTTCAGTGAGCTGAGTTTTCAGTTGTAGGGAGTAGACCAGAACAAGCAAGGGAAAGCACGGGTGGGAAGGTAACCAAATTCTAACTCTATTTTTACATGACCCTCAACATCTGTATCGAATATTCTTGACGGCATTCATTCTCGTTCCGTCCAGCTCGGTGCGAGAGAACTCATTCTTCCGCTAAAGATACGTCTTCATCACGAAGCCATTGGCTGTCAAACGAATAAACAGTATTATTTCCATTGTAATTCGCAAGTACGACAAAAACCTTGTCTCCGAGCATCAAGACATCGCCTCCTCTGGCATAAACTCCTCCGTGAAATTCCGAAATGTAGCCCTCTGATCCTGGCAGAGGCAAGATCATACTCACATAGTCTTCATTTTTGCGATAGTAAAGATTGCACGTTTCGGCACTATTCACTTCCAGCACTATCTCTTCAGACGATGACGAGTCATCTAACAATGGAAATGACTTGACCTGTCTTGTCTTGGTAATATCAGATCTCGGAGTTGAGTAGTATTCACTTGAGCTGTCTGGAGTCGGATCTACACGCTCCAATGGTACATAGAGAGTCGATTCTCCCTTGAAGAGTTGTACATCTGATAATTCAAGGTCAATGCCGTCTTCGCCACTAGTCCGTTCTTGGATTTGGTACAACAAGTTTGGCTGCCCAATAATAAATGCTTCTCCACCATTTCCTAATAAAATTTGAGAACCGTCGCCGATAGCAGCAACAGACATACTTTGTCCTCCCAAGAGAACGTTTGTACCACGATATCTTTTTGATAGTCATAAACTAAACAAGGTGCATCAGGCAACTCGTTCTCACGTGCAAGCTTCCACGAGGCTCTTGAGGAGATGACCAAGTAACGATTCTGAATCGGTGTAACTCCCATGAATGCAGCAGTGCCAGCGGGATTGGAATGATTGACTTGGTTTACAAGTGGTAACGTGCGGGTCAGATGCCAAGAATTTCCGTCTAGTGATGAATAGATGTCGAGACCACCCGTACCTGTTATTATGATGTCCGGTTGCCCTTTCATTGATACTAGACTATCGTCGTCATCGTAAATGTTCCCAAGATCTTCTAACAAGCACATCCGAGCATGTTGTCGCTGGGTGTATTCTTCTACCCATAGTACTTGAGGCTCTCTCCTCAAGGCACCACTGCTATCTTCCTCAAACACGTAAAGCTTCGATGGGCCGACGTAGAGAAAGTTGCTGCCACCAGAAAAAAGAGCATAATGTAGTATCGATGATCCATTATGTGTATCCTTTTGAGTGTAGGCACTCACCCAAGTATAAGTACTGACATCATCCTCGTCAAGAAACGTTTCTTGGGCAGTTGAAAAAGGATTCGCCTCCGTCGTGTCGATGGTGAGAAAAGTGTTGGAGCCTCCGTCATGTCGGCCAGCAGAAAACAAGAACGTAATGAGATTGGGGTCGTTTACGTGACGGAAATGTGTAACTCCCGTGTAGTAACCTGTAGTCGCTCCTTCTGGTCGAGCAATGTGGGTTCGGTGAATTCTAATGCCTTCTTGAAGGAGGTTGTGTGGGTTTGTCTTGGATTCTTGGTTTCCAATATTCACATTGGCCCTATGCTGCCAAGAAAGCATTAGCTCCTGGTTGTTCATGTGAAATTCTGCGTCGAGAGCTTTATTGTACGCCAATTGCTCATCGGTTGTTGTGTGAAACGGTTCCGTATGAGGCCACCCCTCCTTTGGACCCGGCGGTGCTGCAATATCTTCATCGTAAAGGTCGAAAAGACTTTCGTCGGCAGAGGCAGCATCATCGGTGGTGTGGTGATCTTTATTTTGTCGGAGGCCTTGAGCAGCTCCAGCGAGGCAGCAGCACAGGAAGAGCAGCTGTGTGAGGGATCTCATATCATGGATAATAATGATATTTGCTTTGTTGACTTTTAGTAGTAGTTGCTAGGTTTATTTAGGTTTGGTTTGTACTTGCTGCTTGCTGAAGAGATAGTGTGTAAGAAACACTACAACACCATGCTTCGGCATTTTTTTCCTTAATGTCATGTTCGCGCCTGGACGCGTGTCGTGTACATGCCAAATATTCCCCCAAACTTGCCTATACCCCCCCTCGAAATCTCAGCCTAGCTAAACTTTTTATACCCCCCTCTTCAAGACACTAAAGGAAAGATAGGTAACAATTTCGACTTATACCCCCCTAAAACTCAGCCTAGCCAAAATTCTTATACCCCCCGGGGGTACAGTTCGAGCGATCCCCTTGTAGCGTGGGCATCTGTCACATGTCACATGTCACATGACCAAGAAAGTGCAGTAAATAGTAGATCAATCTGCTCAGTTTGAAGATTACTCTGCACGCTTGCCGTTGATTTGCTCAAAACAGTATTGCGTCTAGGTTTCTCCGGACGACAAGTGATGAGTCATGACATGTAACGCTACATTGCTGTTTACTGAGACATTCATCCAAAATCTGCTCCTGCTAACTTCGATCAGGATGATTGGCCCTGTCGCCATCTCTAAAGCAAGATTCAATTCAAGATCGTACACCTTACCACTCAACAGCATCACGACGACAAACATGTCCTTCTTCCCGTATCTACCCCAAAGAGGTAGGACTCAATGCAATCGAAAGATAGGTACCAATAATTTAGGATCGATACAAATCTAAAGAGCTTGAGTAGTGGCATAATCGATCTATACTATCGTAACCAACTAAAATGCGTCATTATCCTATTCATTGCTCCATAAACAGCGTTAGTACGATATGACGAATGAAGGAGCTTGCGGCCATCCCAAATTAGACCAAATCAGGTCACCTACGACGCTGTAGCTCGGCTGATACCACATATAAAGAGCTTGAGTAGTCGCATGTATCCTTCTATGCTATCGTAACCAACTATAATGCGTCATCAGAAGCTGTGCATTGCTCCATAAAGGAGAGCTAGCATACGATATGGCGCTAGGATTGTTGCTAGCGACCATCCAAAATGGACGTCTAGTTATTATTATTCCGAGTAATTTACTAAGTCAATATTCAAATTGGACCTCATCAGGTCCCACTACGACAATGTAGCTCGGCTGGTAAACATATCTAGAGCTTGAGTAGTGGCATAATCGATCTATACTATCGTAAACCAACTATAATGCCGTCATCAGGAGCTGTGGCATTGCTGCAATAACAGAGTTAGATACGATATGGCGCTAGATTGTTGCTAGCGACCATCCAATTGGACCTCATCAGGTCACCTACGACGGTTGCCAG
>JAHBBA010000825.1:0-69473 GCA_018806925.1 Skeletonema costatum | reverse complement strand
CAGACACCATTGGAAGGGTTTCGTTGAGTCACAGTGGTGGACTCCGAATAATCATCTACAGAAATTGCAGATAAAGATGTCACATTGGCACTAGTTTTCGTGCAAGCTTTCTTCCTACGACATCATAATGCTTTCCATTTAACAAGCACAGCCGAGTGCGTTGCAAGAGGAAAATATGATGCAAGTGTCCCAAAACAAATTGGTTTTCCCTCATTTGCATGGGCAATTGCCGTTTCACAAGAGCTTTGAGATGGTGGGTAAAACTGAACCGTGTGTGTGAGGAAGCATCGCGCAAATGGTGCGTTTAAGACAAGTGATCAAGTTGCCTAATATCTGGGGTACTGCCCTGGAACATGGTGGCTCTCGGCGTGGCGCTGCCCTCCAAACAAAGTTCAAGTATGGATACAAGTCCCCCCTCCCTTTCCAGCGGGCCCCATCTTCGATGCGATAAGCGAGGCTGAGCACTGTAAAATGCAGCATCGTTGAAGAAGGTTCGTGATCAAACTGGTGTCTACATTTCAGTCCATCACCTGTACGAACTGCGAAGATCATCCCAACTTTTCTGAAATTGCGAACTTTCCGAAGAATGCATATCCTTTTCTATGGCATCAAGGCACTCGGCAATTGTAACTGTGTGCACAGAGTGTACAGCAAGGTTGTGTTAGCTAGAGGCGATGCCCACCGTGTGGGTTCAGTGCACATAATATCATGCGATATTTGCGCCTTGATGTTTGCTGAGAAGAATCGATATCAATCTCGTAAGTAGAATTGTCCTTAAATAAGCTCTAAATGCAGATCTGCTCAAATTCTTCGTCAAGAAAAGAGGCTGTGGATTTTTAACGAAATTCGGACGCGCAAAAAAGAGCTCTTCAGTGGGAAGGCGACTTGTCACGGTCGAAATGTGGGGGAAGTGACACGAGAAAAAAGGGGGAGCGATGCTGTCATAATCCATCATGTCAAGAATTATGTCTGGGAAAATTTTTTGAAAAAAAACCCCCGTGACATCATCTGAAGTCAAAGACCAGAGGATATTCAGTGAGCCGCTAACCTCAGGCCACGGGAGAATGGCAGGTGTCCACCGATAAAATTCGATCCTGATATATGTTTCCACACAAAGCCCAAAGTGCTTCTTGGAGGGAAGACACTGCGCACGCTTTGCCAAGAACCGGTTATGCTCGATACGTCAAGTACGCATGGTCAAAACTGGCACGGGGCGGCATTTGGGGATGGTGCTAGAGAAAAGCGAGTAGAAGTGCCCATCAGTATCACATTGGGAGTGACAGAGAATTTATATGAAGCTCAGCCATATGGAAGCAAATGAGTTATTTTCCGCAATAGGAAAAGATGCCAGTATTGCCTCGCGTCGTTATCAACAATTTGTGAAATCCAACCTCTATTTTGCAGAACACTTCAGCAAAAAAGATTAGCAACTGAAAGAATATCGACGACTGATCTCGTCCGTATCTTATCCCGCTGGAGGGAGGATCTTCGCCTTGTAAGAAGCCACGGGCAAGGCCGAAATCGATGGCCTTAGTAAAAATGCCTCCATTCTGTTTGGACATAAATCTCAGATCCATACACCATTTTCGCTACAACGAGTTCTTCGAAAGGCGCAAGATATCTTTCCAAACAATGCACAAAAACAATTTATCATCGAATACCCCTTCATTTAGTACAATCAAACAAGAACAGATTATGTCCACAATGTCCAGATTTGATTTGGATTGTACTGTCCGTTTGCTATGAAAAATTGTTGGACGTCAACTGCCCAAGAAGTGTCAAACAGGCTCCCCAGAAGAACGAAGCAATGGTACTGCCCTTTTTACAGACTGAGGAGGATCTGCGAACCCACAGTGCCGCACTCGCGCAGCACGGATTGGCCCCTGCAGCTCGTGAGCACAGTCTTCATCACTTTAGCTTCCCCGTTTTGGATTGTCAATATCAATTGGGCATCCAATAAGGCATCACGTTGTGGTGCAAAGCCGTGTCTTCACTGGATAACAGGGTCCTAATCAGGTTCGTGCATGCGCTTGCAGAACGGAGACTGCCCTTTGTGCCAAGTGATTTGTCTTTTTTGGAACATGGCACCTGCTGCCTCCTCGTTTCAGTCGAAGACGTTGATATTGTATTTATCTGTTCGGCATGATAGAAAATGACAGAGTGAGCGGACAAGCTTGTAAAACAAATGGAGTCGCTAGTGGCAAGACATCTCGCAAAGCAGATTCTTCAATTGCCATTATGTTTCAGCAAGCGCATGAAACCCGCAGCAAGAAGCCTTTCTTTCTGAAGCTTATCTTCATCCTCTGTTTATGCTTAACGAAAAGAATATGCAAGGCCTCTGCTCAAGCGGATAGGAAACTAAAAGACTAGGCACATTTCTTCTCGCGACTGTCCCTCGTTGGTGGGGAGGACGCCACCCTGCTGCCACAAGAGGGGAGGATCTGACAATCCTCGAATCACTTTGAGAGTGTACCAGCACCAAATCGATTGTAGTAAGGTCCCACAGCTCTCCCCAGGGTAGGGAGAATCCACACCCCTTTCGTCGTTAGACTTTGTACTATCAACTGTTCGTTGGCGAGATACAACGATCTCTTTTTGGGTGGAATTGGTGAGTTCACATCCTCAGAGTTGGATCAAGTGGAAAATATTTTTTCCCGTGTGACTAGGGGATTTTACCCCCCTCAAACTCCATGTATGGGACCGCCAGCCCGGCCTACATTGTTGCCGGAGGGGGAAACACACAAGGACATAGGATCATGGTAATGATAAACATAAAGGTAAGAAGCAGGACAAACCTAAGGTAATATAGACCGTTTTTGCACCAGCGCTTGATCTGAAGCGTAGACTCGTTGCGTATCCATTGGCTCGTCCGGTTTATCCTTCTTGGCACAGCTGGCACGAAGAAAAGAGCAACATTGCCAAATCTCTATGAAAAAACATCAAAAAGATATAATAATTCAGTTTTTATCAATGCGCTGCATGAACAAAGCAAAAGCAGACAAACCAATAACAAGAAGAACGAAAAACTACCTTAAGTGCGTATCTTCCGAAGCCATTCATTCGTTCTTCTGAGGCCAAGCGTCCGCCTCCTCGCGTATGCTGTTCGCACCAGCGAGTTGTGAGAAGTAAAAGTCGCTTGATCGATTCTTTCGTTGTTTGGGATGTCCCAGAAGTATCCTTTGTCCTAGTCTAGTTGTTAGCAGTGCTATGTGGGGATGGATGTTTTTCGAATCGCCTAAAGAAAGCGGGCCAAAAGCGAATCATCGGCCGCAGGGGGGGAAGGAACCTCGGGGAGATGGGTTATGAAAGGAAATGCATAGCTGCGCATATCCATTTGGTGGGTTTAATTGATAGTTTGGGTGTGCAGCCCCCATTCCCAGACATCATCCCAATAGATTGACTTCGGACATATCCATTGACGCGATGGTTGAAACTTGATACCCCACTATACTGCTGCTTTGCTTCCTATCGTCCACATAACAGTCAAGGACTTCGCTGGTGTTGGATAAATGGACGAATAGTGACATACATAAGTCAATCTCATGTTCACTCTCTCTCAAAGGAGAACTGTCGACCCATAACGTATCGTGACGAATAGCCAGAAAAAATTCAGGACGAAACACACGGCATGTGATACAGGTGCTAGAGGGCTGACGCTCGAACAACGGACATCGACTGCCCCATAACAACTGCCCGATGCCGCTTGTTCGTTAAGTTCCCACTCAATACCACTCGAATCTCTCCCACTCGAACTGGAACCGAAATAACAGGGTTTCTCTCCAACTTAACCATTCTTTTTCCAGCCCTTCCATAGCTCGGAATCTCAGCAGTGGAAACAAGCGCCGCCCCCTGCAACGATCAACACGTCCTCTGAAGGGATCATAGCGACCATCCATTTGATTCCTTCGGAGAAATGATTCTTCGTTCATCATTCGCTGGCTCCTCACATTCAGCTACAATGGCCAACCTCATGCATTTTGAATTGCATGAGAAGCGGATCGAAAGTCCTTCCGGTGGCACACCGCCAAATTTCATCCGTCGCATTGCCACTGATAACTTTTGGATTAGCGTGAACATGACAACTAACAATTGTAATGTGGTTGAGGTACAAGGAGATGGGATGCGGTCATTTGTATATTATAGTAGATTCTGTATTGTTTTTGTTGCGAAGAATCGCCATGGATGAGTTGTTTTGGGGTATGGTTGACTAGTGGTAAGTTTAGTTACATCGATTAGTTTGCGTGATAATTGCTGAACGTACTCGGGCTGTTTGGATTTTTTGATATTGATGTTTGTTAGGCCTTGCTCATCATATCCTTGATGAGTTTTGGCTGCTGTTTGTTTGTTGTGTTTGATGATGGTGGTAATTATTGGTTGGACTTGTATTGATGAGTTGTTGTGTGCTGTTGTTGTAGCGGTTCCATGTTGATAAAAAGCAGTCATCATCGGTGTCCAATACAATATTTCCAACCAGCTCGGCTGAAATGCATTAGATTAGGAGGACTCCTTTGATGATTGATATCATTGACATACGTGCGAATAGGCCCAACAGTCTGTGTTGGACCCAACAAAGTTGATGATGTGGAAATCAGTGTCTTGTGAGAGGAAGAAATTGTGCGAAAGTCTCAACTTCTCGAAACATCCTAAACGCTCGCCAGAGGGGGGGGGGACTTGTGGGGTCTTCGTTGTTTACTGTTTGTTTGTGCTGATGGTGGGTGTTGTGTTGGTAGGTCAGCTGCTGTGGGCGCAGGTGAACTCTTGGTACATGATTTGTTGGGAGCGAGATTGTGTGACTGTGCTTCTTGGAACTGACTCTGTCTTGTCCCGACCTCCACCACCGAAAAAGCTGCACGCGGCATGAGTTGTGCGGATACTATTTTCAATGGAGGGCGCATTATTTGAACTTTGCTCTTTGGTCTATTACGAATATTCCCTGGATAAAATTTAATGAAGTGATGGTGGTAGCCACTGAAGAATCTGAACATCATTTCTCTGTATCTGGATGTTTTGCCATCAAACCAATTATTGCAACTGCACCGGTTTGAGAGATTTATGAAACTGCCAAATGCAAAAACAATGTTGGCTACAAATCCTTCGATCGGCTGCTGACTCCTGCTTCTTACTTAGACGTGGCGGGGAGGCCGCCGGACTATGGGTCCAATTCTGTCAGCTAAAATACAGTAAATATCTACTACTACCACAAGACGCAGGAAAGCGGCAGCGGGGCGGATTGGTTCATGATGAATCTCGTGAATAACGGCGCAAAAGTATTATCCCTAACCTTCCAACCTCTACCTACGTAAACAACACCTATGTAAAGATAATGAAATACCAAATCTACAAATAGACTACAAACAGAACCAACAGACAAGCAAAAACTCAAATTCGAAGCACGGGGGAAGTAAAAGAAGTGTGATCTTGCATGGTGTTGTATTGCCTGTATGTTGTGTGCAGCGATTGTATTAGCCTACAATATTTGAATGGCCAGCCCCTTTAGCCCTTTTGCCCCATTATCAAGGCGCATTGATACAAGCAATAAACTTCTGGTAAACCATGAGCTTCAACTCCCCCGATACGGCAAACGAACCGCACTCTGTAAAATGAAGTTCGGGGACCCCGCTTAGTAAGATAGCTACAAACTCAAGCGGGTGCAGCGACGCCACCGAGGTCGAGCAGGCAGCAAAAAACAAATGTATAGCGAGCTGAGTTCATAAAAGGCCTCTTTTGGCGACACGGGGGTAGTAGTAGGGGGACTAGTCGTGCTCGATACCAACAAGACAAGCTGGACGCTGTATCGTGTCTCTACAGATGCAGCTTTTCTTCTACAGTAACCTCTTTGGCCTGTGTGAAAAGGGATAAAGATTTTGACCCTAATTACCAACCGCAGAGTCCGAGATTTGCACATTGGTTAGGGACAACGTCTGTTTCATTAAAAACCATTATGCGTAGGGAGTGATGAGGAGTTTCATTTTCCGGTCCTTCAAAGGTGAGATAGGCAATGCAGTTCTGGAAGACTAATCAAGACATTCCATTTCCAAGACCTCTTCGTCTTTAGATATTCCGTCAGCGATACATTCAGTTGACACACAAAGTGATGATTTGGCATCATTATCGGAGCATGATGACAACGAGACAAAACAACAGTTACCCACTTCCCAAGATTCTCCTGAAGACACAGCAATAAACACATCAAAGGCTGGTAGCATAGTTTCCCAACTCTCTTGAAGGAACATTACTTTGGGAGCAAATGAAGAAACATTCAAAGGATTGGGATTCGATTATCACGGCACAAAAACTCCAGTTCAATTCAGTGTCTGACTTCTTTGACACTTTTTTGAGAGATTCTTCCCCACGTTCAATGAGCTACTTCCAGAGTAAAGTCATGGGCGATAGCAACGTTTCATTAGAAGCATGGGCAAAGAATACGGCACCAGAAGGAGAATCAAGTGCTGCTGCAGATTCTCTTTCACGTGTATTTGAATTTGAGAAAACTACACGTTGGGCTGTAGCCAAGGTAAAAAGGAGACAAACGTATCAAACGTGCGGAAAGAATGCCATAATTCAGAACTTTACTCATCTACTAGGGATACCGCAAGCAGATGCATTTTTTTGTTGAAGGACATGTGGTTACTGGAGACCGAGGCAACTCATGTTACTCTAAATGTCAAATGCCGCATTGTCTGGCTGAAGAATACCATGTTGAAATCAGTCATCACGAACCGCACAAAAAACAGAAGCGAAGGAATGGTTCGACAAATACATCCCTTACGTTAGTCAGAAGTCAGATGAAACACCGATTCCAGTTCAACGGGAAGAAGTTGCAGCAGAAACAAATCAGGTCATCAGCGTTTTGTTCTCAATAGCGAAATTTGCACGGTTTATATTTCGACTTTGTCGCGAGTCGCCAGTATTTGCACTGTTAATTCTGTTGGCAATATATACATATCATTTGAAGCAGCGCATAGTACTACTAGAGAAGTTGGTTGATGAGGTCCAAATGAACATGATTCAGCAGCTAGACAGATTATCAGCAGGACAAATAGATACCTAGTTTGTTCATTACTTTGATTATCTTCAATCGCATGCAATATGATTGGAAACATCAGCTCAGCGACTTGTGCCGCACCAGCAGGATTTCCTGGAAGATTGATAATGATGGTCTTGTCGCACACTCCGGCAGCAGCACGAGAGAGAGTAGCGAGGGGCTGCTTACTTGTCAATTCAATACTTGCCCATGACATGAGCCCGCGGCATTCTCGATCGAGGATAGAAATAGTTGCTTCAGGGGTCACATCTAGAGAATGAAAGTGAAAGAGTTGTGTAAGGATACTAGCTCAAGTTGAAGATTCAAAGAACATTAGAGACTTACCACGCGGCGAGAAACCAGTTCCGCCTGTTGTAAAAATCAAATTGCAAACATTAGAGTTATCTCCTTGTCTCGAAGCTTTCCCTGACCAGCGTAGCAGCATCTCCTCGATTTGAGCTTTTTCGTCAGGGACGATGTCTTTTACAAAATTATTCACAATCAAATCTTGATCTTTGAACGAAGCATTGAACGAGTCAATTATTCTGCGGATCGTAGACTCTACCATTGGACCAGACAAATCGCCCGACTCGTAAGCATTTGCAGCTGCGCGGTCACTCGCAGTAAGTATTCCAATAGTTAGTTTTGTGCTCCCTGTAGGTGGCCTGAGGACTTTATGTCCAGACAAGGGTTTTGTTTCGGCTGCAGATGGAGCTATTGCATCTACTTCCTGACAGCATACGTCTGAAAGGAGCGAGTTTTGCTGATTTGGAACACAAATTTGAGCAGCTGCTGCTTGAGATGGTTTTGTTGTGGCTGTTTCATGCTGATAATTGACTTTCTGAGAGCGAGTGGCAAGAAGCTCCTTATTATGCGTCGCATGCAACGACTTGCTTGCATTGTATCGTTCCAGTTGTTCGTTCGGTTGCCTTTTTCATGTGTCGTTTCTTCCATTCAGGGTAAGTGCATCCGTTAACGAGCTGTGCTGCTTCATCGTACCCAAAAGAATCCAATGTATCAACGATGGTCCGCTGATTTTCAGATAGGTACAAGTTGACAACTTCATTTGATACTATTTGATTCGAGATATGACGTGCTTCAACAACAAGCCACTGCAGAAATATTGCATTGTAAGATGCTGAGTCACGAATGCAACTTCATAATATAGACACACCAACAACTTACCTTTGCCAAGCAATTTCTACAGAATCCACTGATTGTCATCAGTTCCATGTTAGGCACCAAATCGCTGCGAGCTCTAAGATGCTCACAAAGGCTTTCAAATGCTCCTGCCTTTAAGCGAGTCAAGATTGCTTGCGAGAGTTCAGTCTGACGTTGATACTCGTCATCGTCACATTTTAGAAGGGTTGCATCATGAGTTGCGTGTAAGGTTTTACTCTCATTGTATAGTCGACTGAAGAGAGGGAAAAAACACAACACATTAGAAAGGAAAGCTAAGGGCTACGAGCCATACTTGATCAGATTCAGTACACTCACAGTTGCTCCTCCGTTGCTTTACTTTGATGCCGCTTTTTCCATTCAGCATAGGTGCATCCGTAGACAATTTTTGCCGCATCTTCGTATCCCCAATTGTTCAGCGTATTTGCAATGGCCAGGCATGTTTCTCCCTCTTTAATGTACCGATCAGTCAACTTGTCATCAGATCGAAGCTGTTTGGAAAGCTTCCGTGCCTCAAGTACCATCCACTTTGTCAGGCAGCAGAAATATGCATGTCAGATGGATGTGAAAGAGCACGCGTCAAAATCTGCAATCATATCACATAACACATAACTTACCTTTGCCAAGCAATTTCGACAGAATCCACTGATTGTCATCAATGTCATGTTTTGAACTAAGTCGCTACGAGCTCTAAGATGCGAGCAGAGACTTTCGAACGCTCCTGCGTTCATATGCTCGATGATATCAGCTGGAATATCCATGGTGATAGTGATGGAGGTAATGATGTGAAGCGATGTATGTCGGTTGAGTTATCTTCTCACCCACCTCTTCGAGCAGGGGGGAGGAGGCGGCATGCAGCCGGTTGGCGGTGCTGCACATATTAATTCCTACGTTGGCCTTGGTAGAAAATGGCGGGGATCGTATTACCTCTTGGGTGGATGCTCCTGCTTTGCTCTCATGCGGATTAAACAGAAATTACACTTTAGTTTAGTGAATCATAAAGGTCCCTATGCCATTTGAAGCCTATTCCGTAGCCGAAGAAGCCCGAGTCATTCCACTATCACATTTATAATGCCCTGGGAAGCTTAATCTTCAGTCGCAGCAGCAGCAGCAGCAGCAGGCTCAGGAGCAGCAGACGCAGCAGCAGCCCGTGTCATTTCTACAATCACATTCTTGACATCCTTTCTATCCTCAATTTTCCTTGGGAATGGCAGTCTGATCTTAAATTGTTGAGGCTGGTCGCTTGCACGAGGTGTCCTGGTGCACTTTACATACATACCCAAGCTATCCACTGATGTGATTACCGCTTCAGAAACCTCCAATCCAGGAATTGCATGTGCAACCATCGCAATTGTGCTGCTCATATGATCATCATTCATGTGAGATGCTATAGCGGGGCCAAATGCACTGACGGGGTCCGGCTTTGCTTCTGCATACTCTTCTGGTGTTACGCTTCCAGCTCTTGCAAATCCTCCAACGAATCTTACACTCACAATTTCATCCATTCGGAACCAATTGAAATCACCAAAGTCGACCCAGAACGCACCTGGGTGCTTGGCCAGGTAAGCGGCCTTTACAGCTTCTTTCTCATCCTGTTTAAGGAGCGTTACCTCGCCCATCAAGTTAACACGACCATCGGCGGCTCCTTTAAATTCTTTCGAGGCGATAGTAAGAGAGCACTTCGGATCAGCCAATAGATCCTGTGTGTGTGAAGACATACCGCTAAAAATGAAAATTGGTCTACCCAACTCATCAGGAGCAAATCCTACAACCGATCCACCAGGGAAGCCAGGATTCGACTTTGAGATAGTTGACATGACGGCAAATCCGTGGTTGTATTGAACAAGGGTGCGCACATCAGTGGGGAATCCCAGCTTGGGAGCATTCTGCTGATGCTCTGCAAGAGCCGTTTGAATCTTTAATTCTTCAGGATCCATTTCTTTTGCCACTCCGTCAGAACGGACGTCATGTCCAGCAGGTTTGTTGTAGAGTTGAGTGCTTGCATGGCGACTTGCACCGCTTGGTGCGAAGGCGGCGACAGTGCCAAATGCTAAAATGGAAGTTAGGGCAGTGAGATATTTCATCCTGTGTATTTATGTAGCTATGGGCGGAAGTTTATGCCAACGATGCTGACTTGGTCTACATTCTTCTTGAGCTGGCATGGTTCTTGGTGATGGAGAATGATGGAAGATCCAAGATATGCGTCCTATCAGAGTTGACTCGACTCATCTTCATCACTAAAAATCCGACCAGCGATCCTCGAGCGAGCGCCATGCCGCAGGCCGCCGATGCCATGCTACCTGCTACCTCCATGCTCATCATACTAGTTATACCAAACTGCACTGCCTACCACCGCTACTGAACGGCCTATCAATTGTATCATACGACCACCATCTCCATTCACTCCCTCCATATTAAATAATTTATCACTCTTTTATCAGTGAAGGAAGTAGGTCAATCACTCAAAAGAAAATAAATTATTCTTCACAAAAAACAATCAACATCATGCCGAGATTTTTCGACGATTACTCCAACACATATTTGACGCACGATAGTGCAGCTGGAAGGAAACAACAACGCCGCGGCTGGAAGTTTAGAGAGAATTTCAAGTTGCATTATTTAAGCAATATGGATGAATGGCAAGCCGGTCCGATGGGATTGGCATCGAAACAACAGGCATTTCTACGAAGGCATCGTAATCCGGCTACTGGGCAAATAGATGGCCCTGTCCCTCCGTTGCCAGAAGGATGGAAGGAGGAACTTGATGATGCAACTAAGGTTTACTTCTATGTGAATGAAGAAAGTGGAGAGCGGTCATGGGTTAGACCTGATTTTGTTCCCCCAGGAGCAGGAGGACCGCCTCCTCCAACAAATTTTAGGCCACCTCCACCACAATTTCAACAACCTCCACCAAATAATCAATTCAATCGACCGCCACCTGCCTTTTTACCCCCGCCAGGACAAGGGCGACCACCTGGGATGGGAATACCACCGTAAGTTCGTTGCTTTGGACCAGAGATGTGTTTACCTTTCTTTTCAACTACCTAACTTTTCACATTAACAACTAACTTGTTTCGTCTCATTTCATGTAACTTCAACAGACCCCACTTTGCTCCTCCACCCTCTATTCCACCACCAGCTCATCATGGTATGCCTCCCCCAAGCTTTCCACCTCCACCTCCACCAAATTCGTTTCAGCGACCTTAGATGATAGTAAATAGGTTACATGGTAATAATATACTAAGTTAAGGAAAGTTAATGAAAATCTTACGCATCTCAGCAGATGTAACTTGGTGAACTCATTCTCTTCAATCGTATCTACATATTGTTGATAAATGTTTCTACGAAGTAAAAAAAGCCCTTTTATTGTTTGTGACACACTCGTCGCAGGAAGAGAATTAACCAGTTCCTACGTGATGACGTCACTACATTCCTCCCCATCAACTTCTTCACCAGTTCTTTACCTCATCTCACTTCTTCCGGAACCATGAACTCCTTCTAAGTAGTCGACCACACCTCGATCTACGCACTTCTTCTTACGCTGCAGCCAAAGATCATTAACACTCCAGTGACGCATTTGCTCTTAACTTGAAACCTCTACGCAATGGTTCTGCTACTTGCAACGAGATGTGTTCAGCGCAGGACGACTCCTAATGCGTATCATAAATTGATCACAAGCTCCAATTCATACCGATTGATAGCTTCATCTCACCATAATTCATCTGATAAATATACAGAAACCAGATTGCTCTCGCATGCATCATCTATTTATAACTGCAATGAGACAGCACCTTCAACAACACTTATTGGTCATTTCTCATCGCCCCTTTCACTGTACAGAAAGCAACAATTTTCTACTGCCGTTGCCAGAGACTATGACTCTTTAGAAGATGTTGGATACGAACAACAACCTATATCAAAGCTAATACATAAGAATAATGATAGAATGCCGCGGCTGCAAGCGCTGCGTGAGCAGTTGCGTGATGAGAAACGACAGCAGCAGCAACATCATCAACAGCAGTCCAGTGATATGCAAGTTGCTGAAAGCACCAAACCAATGATAGACTATAGCACAGATATGGACAATAGTATACTGACGGATACGCATGGCAGACATCACAATTATCTGCGCATTTCACTCTCTGAAAGATGCAATCTCCGATGCCAATACTGCATGCCGCCAGAGGGTGTTCCGCTCAGTCCAACTTCTAACTTGTTGACTAATGATGAGATCATGCGCCTAGTTACACTATTTGTAAAGAATGGAGTTGACAAAGTGAGGCTGACTGGAGGTGAGCCATTGCTAAGGAAAGACTTGGTGCCGTTGGTACATTCCATTTCAGAGGAGCTCAAAAAGTCGAATGCTACATCCAGTAATTTGGTTGGCATCACAACTAATGGGATTTCTCTATCTCGGCATGTACACGACTTGGTCGATGCTGGTTTGACAGGAGTCAATATCAGCTTGGATACTCTCTCAAGTGACAGATTCCAGGAAATCACTCGAAGGAAAGGATTGGATAAGGTGATGCGGGCCATTGGAGATTCAATCAGCGCCTTCCAAAATCGATATGGACATGTAAGGACAGGTCCCAATGGAACAGGTGGATCCAGAGTGAAAATCAACTGTGTTGTAATGAAAAACTTTAACGATGATGAACTGGTGGATTTTGTAAATATGGCGACTAATACGTTTGGTGGTGATGTGGATATACGTTTTATCGAATGGATGCCCTTCAATGACAATGCTTGGAGTAGATCTCGGTTTGTGAGCTATCAAGACATGGTGGACAAAATAACAAATGGAGGACTACCACTCGAACGCATCATTGACGGGCCAAATGACACAACCAAGTGGTGGCAGGTTCCGCAGAAAGATTCCACTCGAATAGGTTTTATCACATCAATGAGTGAGCACTTCTGTTCAACTTGCAATCGTCTTAGAATAACTGCTGACGGAAAGATCAAAACTTGCTTGTTTGGATCAAATGAAAAAGAAGTCAGCTTGAAAGATATCATGAGACAAAGTGCAAGTGATGATCCGAGGCAGCAAGAAGATGATTTGAGTCGGGTAATTCATGCGGCAGTTCAGAGGAAAACATTTGCACTGGGTGGACATGGAAGTGCTGACAACATTGCTAAGGCTGCAGACAATCGTCCAATGACTTTGATCGGGGGGTGATATTGATGGCTGATATAGTGTTGTGGGTTTGTTTTTGTACAAAAGGGCTAAAAAAGAAGATGTGCGCATTGAACAGGTTTTGATGTATAGTTTACAGATTACTGATGGTTTAAGAATTATAGACTTTGGGGCTATCATCTTCATCATCATCATCACTTACATTTAGATGTCCCTCTTTGTAAGTATTTGTGCTCAACACAGGTGCTCCTTGATAGTCTAACAGGATAGCATCCCTCTCTTCTTGCTCTAACCCGGTAACCGACCAATGTGCCCACATCAAAGCGAACACATCGTACACTGCATGCGTGATCATTGGTACAGCCAGATTGTGGCTAATGTTGTACAGATATCCAAAGAATACTGATGCAGCGCCAGCAAGCAAGGCATATACAGGCGTAACCGCATGCAATAGCCCAAAGACAAGTCCTGATACTGCTAAAGAAATACTCGACGAACCGAATTTGTCTGTCAATAATTGTTGAAAGACGCCACGAAATAGCCATTCTTCTCCAATACCAGCTACAGCACCTAATATACAGCTCACCAACAAGGCAAAGAATGGTCGACGAGTAGATCCCAACACACTCAAAACACTTCGTTGTGTTGCACGCGTCACATCTTTCAGAGCACTAGAGTAAGGTTCAACTATGCGGAGCAATCCAGCAACTCCAAATAGAGGGAGAGTCCACCTCAAGCCGTCAACAATTGCCACGGATCCGATCTGAAATTGAGATCCCAAGCCAATATTGGGCAGATTTGAAAATTGAGCAATAAAAACAGCGATGGGGACGAGGAGTGCTTGCGCCCCTATCAATGTAGCAACGTTGTATATGTCTTGTTTCAATGTTGAAGACGCACTGCTTGTATCTGTTGTTTCAGTATCATCCGATGGCGAAGCGAGGGCTAGGGACTTTCTTCTTGAATAATTAACCGGAGTAATAATATTGTTTGAGCGAGGAAGGATTTCAAGCCTGCGATCAAATGCATTCTGAGAGGGCCTCACTGTCACAACATGTTGATGTGAAAATGCAAGCGCGGCATTGAATGATGACGATGATGACGGACAAAGAGCTGCAGCTGCCAGTAGCAGCACATTGACGGATGCCTGCCTATGAAGCACCATGGTGTAGTTGTGTTTTTGTGTTGTTGGTCCTTTGGAATCTTCTGTTGTTACAACATGTTACATAGCTTGAGGAACTTGTTACAACCAGGTAACACACCAAAATCGTGGTTCTTTTCAACTCCACACTCCCACAAGCAAGCAAAGCAAAAGCAGCAACGGTGCCACTCGAGCCGAACACCAACAACGGGAGAGATTCCACTATATAGCCCACAAATATCTTCACCACTGCAGGCTTAGACCTCTTCTTAATCCTCATTGCCCTGTTTATGAAAAGAGGTGCAAATTGATTCATGCCGCTGATGATGCGCCACATATTTTGCGTGCTATTTTTTTGCATTGCAAACCAAGCGCTATTTTGCATTGCAAACCAACAATCGTCGCCTCCATCTCGCTTGCCTTCGACAAATAATAATAAATATGCATCTACTGATACTAAATCATCGCCTGATGACGAAACGAGCAGCAATAATACTCCACGGTCGCAATCATCATCTGCTGTTACCTTTTTATATGAACTGTACGAGCATGAAATCTACAACCCTTCGACAGATGGCTGGTCATCAAGAAGGTTCACACAGTCTCCTATAACAGGTGGTGGAGGACGTGATTCTACTTCTCGTAAGTATTGATAACGTGTTTACATGATTGCACTTTAAAACAATGGATGATTTCTAAACGTTGAACATGTGATTTCCTTTCGCTGCTATCAGTTGATCCTCAATCATGCACACCACCGAGAAATTATCTCTTCAATGGAGAATGGAAGATTGATATGGCTGGAGAAACCAGGGATGGATTTGGTTGGGAATACTACGTAGGAAAGTATGATGGATTAGGCAGAAGAAGACGCCGTTGGGTACGTGAACTAAGGAGGATAAGTAGTGGAAGTAATGCCATACTCAACAAGAGCAGTGGAAAGAAGAAGAAAACGATACAACAACAGAAGGCACGGTCAACAGCACAAGTCGCGAGGTCTACAAGTATACTTCAGACATTTCAACAACAATATAATTTCAAAGGACTCGGGTGGTCATTTTACAAATCGCTTCTGTTCATGAGATCGTTTGGTGCTGCCGTTCGACTTCCTCTTTCTTCAAATCTAGACTTTTATGATCAACATGCGGCGTGGCCATATATATCGACAGCTACATACTTTGGCTATCCGTGGATAATAGCCACGTTTTTGAATGCAAGTATGCCGGTAGAAGCAATTAGATACATTATGGGAGGTGCAGTTTGGAAAGTACAATGGAGCTTGGCTGTCTTTTCTGCATTGACAAGAAGCATAGTCGAGGCATTGGTTTGGATAATACTATCGCCTTGGAGACTAAGTGTCGGTACAATGCAAACAATCACTGCGTTAGCGGGTAGGACTGATTATGAAAAGCAAGACAAGAAAATAGCGGACTCTTTGATTAGCATCATACACGAGAACAAAGAGACAAGTGAACCAATCGACAACACTGATATCAAAATGGAAAGTTTCATTGAATTGAGCAATACAACAGACTTGAATTCGGTCAATGATGTGCCTGCTTCCGCAAATACTGTGATGGACAGTCCGAGAGGAGGTGCTGCACCAAAATCAACTCGAAAGAAGCGTCTAACATTGTTCGGCAATGAGATTCCTACCTTTCACCGTCCTTACTCTATCGAGTATAGCTCTACGATACAACAACGTGTCGGAGTATGCGTGTCGTGGAGAGTAAGCAAGGAGCGTGGGTATGAATATCGATGCAATTTCTTCTTGACTTGTTTGCCTACCATTTTATTTTGGCAGCAGCTGGATGAAGAGAGAAATCGGAGGATTCGTGAGATGCAACAACTAAAGGCAAAACTGTTTCCGATCAGGCGAGAGCACGAAGAAATCAGTTAGAGCATCATCAAAATCTATCGCAAAGAGATCATCGAAGGAGTCTGCGTTGTCATCATTCCTCAGTGAGCACAGTGCAGCCCTCGGGTTCAGTACAGGATGGCCGCTTCCTGTGGATCCGTTCTTTTCATTAAACCTGCTGATAACTTTGAGTGGATTCTATTATGGCTGGCTTCTCAAATGCATTGGCTCTCTTTTCAGCGTTGGTGGGAGTCATGACACTTCAACGTCAAAGAAATCGACCACACCAGCAACCAAGACAGAGAAAAGTGAGATTGAAGCAAGGTGCGAGAAGAAGTAGACGATACAATTACCACCAGTGAAACCATCACTCGCGAATCCGAAGACAAAGATTCAGAGCAAAAGAAGAAAAGGCCCGTAGAATGCAAATGAGGCGTTAAAATCTAACACAAAACATAAATAGGTTGACACATTATCCATACAATCTATTCCTTATTCATTTATCCCGTAAAAGTTGTTCTTAAGATCAAGCGATCAGTCCTCCTCCTTTTCATCGTTCGGCTCAGGCAGCTCGTATTTCTCCATCTGCCCACATTCTCTGCAATGGAGATGACTCCGTCTGCACCCGGTCAATTGTATTTGTGACGATGGACACAAGTTCCTGGTGAACCTCTTCAATACTTTTTGACGCATCTTTTGGTTGAGGAGGAAAGCATATTTATCAGAATACATCGAATAACAACTGATGAACGCACATATTCTACAACAGCTTACCAACAACATGCCAAGGAACTCTTCCATCTTTCTCATCAAGACTTTGTAATTCAGCAAAGCGTGATCGCACCCTCGTCTGTAGCTCTTTCTTTTCATACCTTTCACCTCCATACCTGAAATGTTTGGAAAACAAGCAAGTTAGAGAAATGGATTAAGTAATGTATGTCCCGTAACTGTCTTGGTTGCGAATTTGCTTGATCGAACCAGGCAAATGAAGGACATGTTTTCATATTTGAAGAAAGTGTTGTGAACACATGTGCTTTGCTTCCGAGGTGAGTATACTACACATCTACCTCAATGAGATGGAGCTGCTCAAAAGTAATAGCAATCTTCTCATTGCATCTGATCATTGCAAAATTGTCGATCAACACTCACCCTCCTCTTTTCTCAGCTTCTTCTTGTTCCAAATCCAAAAAGATTACGGCATCAGGAGCAGGCAGGCCAATATCTGGGCACATACACCAGTCCAATGTCAGCTCTCCTCCCGACATTGATGATCGATCTTCTTCGCTTTTGGCACTCGTAAATGCTACACCACTGTATGCATATCTATCGCAGATTATATGTGATCCCTGAGCCAGAGTGTCTACCAATTTGGGAGCAGCTTCCCATCGGTTGCACTAAAAAAGGCAAGTGGATAGCACGATCATCTACACCGCCAACTTCTGCAGATGACTGCAGGTAACCATTAATCAGTCCACCAACTATTTATTGACGATGCATGAGAAGAAAAGAAAATGTGAGTGCTGCATGCAATATATTTGATGACATGAAACCTATCTCCAATGCTAATCATCTCACTTGTGTAGTGCGGTCTGGGAAACGGTAAGCGACAGTAGCGAGGCTAAGGTTTAAAAGGTGCCGAGTAAGGAGAGACACTTGTGTTGTCTTTCCGCATCTGTCAACACCTCTAGGAGAATGAAGGCGCCTCGTTTCGGACTTCCTGGGGTAGTGATCATGGTGCTTGTTTTTTGTGCATGAGGGCGGCGGCGGGCGGGCGGCGGCGGGTAGTGGCAGCTTGTGATTTTTGTCCTTTAGTTGAGGGGGCAAAAATGGTGCTAAAAGAGGCGAGGTTGTACTGAGATTAGGCACTCGAAAAGCTGTAGCATGAGGACAAATACTAACAGCTCTCTTGCTGATAAAACCCATGGAGTCAACAAAGGATGACTTCGTCTGCAGTCATATTCAATTGTTCAATTACTTCTAAATCATGACTTACTTTATCTAGAAGCAGACAATCCTTCATCCATTGTGCGAGGTCGAGTCCAAGTTTTTGGCTGATAAACAGTTCAAGCCACCTCTGAACGACCTCCTCCGCGACCTCTTCCTCTTCCATCAACAAATCTGCCACGGCCTTCGACTCTACCACGAACCTCTAAAAACTTCCTCTGCCTGAAGAAATGACCTGCGACAAGTGGTGATTCGGATACAGCTGCAGCAACAGTTGTGGCATTTGCCTCGCCATCTCCACCTTCTTGCTCAGTGTTTTGTTTGTTGGGATAAAAAGTACTAGAAAACGCGCCCCCTCCTCCTCTGGAAAATCGTCCTCCTCTACCCCCTCTACCTTCTTGCCAGTGGTGGAGCCCCAATTATCATTCCCTTGCTGGGCATAGTTATTATCATTTGATTGTTCTTCGTGTCGAGCACGCTTCCCTTCGTGGCTTTGCATATCCCCATGATTTCGCCCACCCTTCCCTGGCGCATGGGCTCATCGCCTGTTCTACTAGATTGCAAGCCACGGTCCCATTGGAGATGCTGGTACAAAATCTTCTTCCTCCCTCTGCCTACGTTTGCCCACCACTCATGTTGTCCTGTCTTCCACCTCGTCCTCTTCCACCACCTCCTCTCGATTCTCCTCTTCCACCGCCACGAGGCTCTCCTCGTCCACCATGACCTCTACCTCCCCTCCCTCCTCCTCCTCTTCCTCCCCAATCATCACGCCCTCTCCGACTATCATTACCTCTTTCATGATGATTTTGTCCTCGAGACTGATTCATCGGCGGTCTATGCGGTCCTCCCCTTCCCCTATCATCGTATGATTGATGCTGTGTCCTGTGTTGTTGTTGTTGTGTTGTTGTTATTATTGCGTTGATTATTATTATTTGACGTGTTGCGCAACCGATCAAAGGCAGCTCCATGGACAGATCGTTGTTGTTGCTTGCCATCTCCTCTTCTCCCATCATTTTTGTTGTGTTGCTGTTGTTGTTGCTGCTGTTGTTGCCGGAATCATTGTTAGCTTTTCGTTGTCGTGATGAACCCAACGCACCTGAACTAGTCAGCGCATTAGTTACTACTTTTCCGCTAGATTCCTTTTTTGGTGTTGCTGCGTCGGATAACGGTTGTGATGATCCCCCAGCTTTATTCTCCAAGTCAAGCAGAAATTTGGAAAGAGAGCGTCCTACTTTTTGTGCTGATTCTGCTGGACATACTTCTAACTCCATGCTTTTCAGCTGCAATGTTTAAATAAAATTTAATGAGTATATTATGATATAAATTAGGAACATAACAAACCTACATAAGCCCCCCCAAAAGACTCACCTCATCCTTCACACATTCAACATTCCTCCCATTAGCAATCATAGCGAAAGCGTAATCTAACAAATCACCCGCGTCCTCCTCATCTTGCGCATCTCCTGCTTTAATGTTGAGTTGCGATTTCAGAAGACTCCGTAAAGTTGCTGTTTCGCTATCCGTTAGTTTGCGTGTGGCTACGATGTCATCAGTGCCACTCATCTTGGTGGTTGGTAGTATTTTATTATTGGCTCTGCTAGCTAGCTATGCAATTGCGTCTCCTCCAAAGAATTATTGAAGGCGTTGCGTTGGATAGGAGTATGTACTAGCGATCGTGGGCGGCCATGTTCATCTGTTTCTCCAAACAGAAGGTGGTTCCCGCCACAAAGCACCACCACCAACTCAAAATCAACCATCACATCACAGCCATGAAAAAGTGCTGCTAGAGCACCTGTTGCATCGCTTTCAAACAGATTAAAGTCGTGATAGATATCCAGCCGCCTTCACTTGCAGCAATAACCAACTTTATTGAAAGATGTCGTCTCAAGATAAATCAAGCGAAACAACGCCAAGCATCGACTACATTGACGGGCCGATGCTCCCTCACCTGCTACAAGGTTCGACAGACACTACCATACCCCAAACAACCACGTCACTTGTGCCAATTATCACTCCACCACTAGCCACACAAACTGCAGCTTCGGAAGAAGTTGCCGACGCTCAACAATATCTTCTGGTGCCCAATTCTCAACGAATTATTGTTAGGAGTGCACATCATGGGAAACGAGTGTGCACGCTTGTTCCGAAGGGTGATGAGTCGATACATGCTGTGACATTAGTTTGGCTTCCAGTTCGTGGAGAAGAAGCTGATACTGTAGATGACGAAGAAAATGATGATGAAGAAGACAGCGGAGAATGGGTAGTTGTGGCTGGATGCAGCGATGGAACACTGCAAGAGTGGTCCATCACCAAAGTGTCAGCTAAAAGCAATGAAGAAGTTGCTCCTCGTCGTGTGTTTCAGTTGACTTGCTCCAAAACAGAAGATGTCAATATGGTTCATCTAACTTCTCCTACAGTATCAGATGTCTCACTTGCATCATCTCTCTATGAGCAAAAAGGAGGAGCACCTCTTTATGGATTGATCCATGGAACAGGAAAGAAATCAAAGAAGAACTCCAGCTGTGTGGTGAGCTGCTTGCTTCCTCGTTTTGATGACAATGGAGATGATCAAACCGAAGGATCGATCGATTTGAAGCATTTAGTGCCAACAAAGAACTTGAAGTCATCGACATCACGTGAAGAAAAGGCACGGTTGCAAAAAAGTCATGTTTGCTTGAAGAAGGGGGATTCCATCTTTGGGCTGAAGGCTGCCTATCGTCCTTCATCTTCGACAGCTTTAGCGGATACAATGGACTATGAGGTTGAAGAGGAAGACTCCAATGGTATTTCACAGGGTGACTTATTTCTTGTGATATGTGCATCGAAAGGTTTTGTCATTTATCGTGAAAGCATCAAATCATCTTCCAGTAAACAAGAGGATGGTGGTGAAATGGTCCATTTCGAGTTGCCAATGAAGTCATCTTATCAATCCAAGGAACAGAGTGCATTTTCGTCTATTGCAATATCATCTGATGCCAAGAATTTGGCCCTTGGACGTCTTAGTGGGCACATGGAAATACTTGATGATGTATTCGACAATGTAGCAAAGTTTCTGAATGCTCAAAGCAATGGCCAAGATGTTGACCAGCAGCAGCAGCACCCCGAAGCCGTGACTGTCCGAAAGTCTGTACACTGGCATGCCAATCCTGTTCGTGCCTTGGCATTCCTGGCTGACTCTGGTCGACACAAAGGAAACAGTGGTAGTCTTATTTCAGGTGGAGAAGAAAGTGTCCTTGTCACATGGCAGTTGGATCGAGACTTTCATCGACCATCTCACTTTGTCTCGAGAGTTGGCCAAGGAGGAATTCTTCATACCCTGTGCTGTATGCACACTGGCAAGATTGTGGTGTTTTGTTCCGATAATTCGGTACAGTGTTTCCATGGGGCAAATTACGACCGCTTGTGGACGGAGCAAGGGATTGCATCCATGATGTTGCATGAAGAGGGTGTAATCAAGGGAAATGAGAAACAACAGAACGACATCAAGAAGGGGCCAGTTCTAATGTCGAAGGATCCTATTACCGGCCATCCTATACTAGCAAATTTACCTGGAGGTAAGTCGCAATTGTGATATGCACTCACCTGTCTCACTTTTACCTGTTGATATTGACTATTTTTCATCTCTTGAAATCTCCTAAGCACCTGGAATGGTACACTGGTACGATCCAAAGTCAGCTTCGGTCGTCGGTACACTTGAGGTATCCCCGTATAACAGAGTAAGTAGACGTGACCCACGTGTCGATCCAAACATTCCTACGCCAGCTGTGACGCATATCGCGATTGGACAAGATGGGAAAGATATGATCACTGTGGATACTGTTTGGACAGAAAACACTAGCGTGGGTAGGGAATACACGCTAGTTGGGCCGCAAGGAGACGAAACTCCAATGAGTGTGTGCACAAGCATCAAATTTTATTCTTTTTCGGACGCTAAGGGGCGTAAACCAGACCAACGAAATCATCGTCATGGTGATTTGCCGATGGGCTACGAGCTAGTCTCGTCGATGGCATCTCCTCATGGAAGAGAGGGCGAAGTATGTGCCCTTGCCATCAGTCCTAATGGGGAGACAGCTTGCACACTGAGTCGACAAGAAGATGCCTTTCGAATCTGGTCTAAAAACACAACCTATTCGCCATCAGGGGTGCGATCTGTCATGTGGAAATGTCTTTACAAGGTCAAAACACCAGCTGGGTTTGCCAATCTTCTTTCACAAAACAACTATTCGTCACCAGGACAGAATCTTGTAACATTTTCTTCAGATGGATCTGTTCTCTCTGTTTGCTATGGCACACATGTCACACTCTGGGATCACGCAAGTGCGACATTACTAAACTCGTTGTCATCCGCCGAGGGTATCCAGCATCTTTACTTTTTAACCAAAGATGATGATTTTCTACTGATGACGAGTGAAAGCCAAGTCGCTATCAAGTCTCCATTTGGAGGAGCTGGACAATCGTGCTACCTTGGAAACGATGAATGGTCAGTTGACTTGTCAGCTTTTGGCAGAGATGCGAAAGTATCTTCGGTCATTCCTTTTGGTGACAGCGGCTTGGGGGCAAGAGGCTTCTTTGCCATGTCAGTTGTCATCGATAATGGGGCAGAAACTGTAGTGATGGTTGTGGATAGGAGTGAACGCGGTGTCGCATCTGTGAAAGACACTGACAGTCTCATGTATTGGAGAATTAAAGGCGGCGTCAGCTCTTTGTGCGTCAATGAATGCATCGGCTCCGGTGTTGAGCTACTTGCTATCACAGAGGACTGTCGAATGCTTTCATTAAATGTTGGTATTCACAAGGCGAAGACATTGAGTTTGAAGAGCCAATCGACATCTATTTCGCGAACACAAGCTCCAGTGCTACAAGTAGGATCTGAAGTAGACTCGCAACCAATGAAAAAGAGGAAAATATCAACCATGCCTAGAGGTACGGGCAAGGCTCAGCAGTTTGAGACAGGATTTGAGTTCCCTTCATTGAGTGGCAAATTCATCACATCCTTCCTTTCAAAGAGGCACGGGTAAATTAGATACAATACATTAATCTTAGTGTTTATTGCATGCTGTCTGTATGATATCGTTCAGCTTCTCAGTGTTATGGCTTCGCAACGCACTTGCAGTCTTTGCAACTGGAATAGAACATAGATGAGTCAAAAGAAAAGCTTTGGTGAGACAACAGCTCATGCAGACAATAATAGTACAATTATGTTGGACATATAATAAGTATGCACATGCAAAATCACCTGTAATGATAGAAACTCAGTCCATATTGATATTGACATCCACTTCCAACACATCCATCTTTATGCTGCCAGTCGCACATGCATTCTATTTCATTGTTGGAAAGATGAATTGTCAGAAACTAGAAATCGAGAAGAAAACATACAGAACACATTCAGGATGACTAACCTCCTGTTGTTGCAGTTGCTGTGCCAGTTTCCTTTGGACAGAAACCGTCTGGGAGTTTTGGGCTTTCCTTCGGGGCATAACCACCCTTAGCAACTCCAATGGTCGCTAGTATAATCAAACAAAGTGCCTGCATTGTCGTAGATGTTGATAGCCAGCAAGTCAATGATCTTCCAGCTGGTGGTTGGTGACGGAGAACAGCTGCGGTTGGCAAGTCGTTCAGATGATGAGGAATATAATTCAAATGTTAGTGCACACATGCAAGCAGAAAATGCTGCGATCTTATGCTAATCCACACCATAATCAACAATTGGACAAATGCTTTAGCATCGCACCATCTCATCTACTCTCTAGGCAAGTCCATCTGTTTCATTTTTGGCATTCCTCGTCACATGGAGAAGTAGAGACGTACACCAGTGCTTGACCTGATTCAAAAAGTTTAGACTGCTGTTATCATCTTCACCACTTTACTTACCTTGGAGCAGGGATGAGTCTCACTGAGAGTTTTGGAGACAAAAGTTGCGTGAGGTGAGAGGTGAGTGCGAGGTTAGATTTTTGGTGAGTAGAGAAGAAAAGGGCAAAAGCAAGAAGCCACACAGAGGACGGCTAGCCTGAACCAGCTTTGCGATACCTACTTAGATGAAGCTAATGTTTACAATACAATACAAAAGAATAAAATGATAGCATCAATTTTATTTACTACACGATCTTTCCACATAAATCAAAACAGCAAACAAAGTCGTTTGCTCTTCCCCGATATTAAGCTCAGGTGTCACGAAATTTACTCTTCATCACACTCTCCAAGCTTTACAGAGCACTCTGGTGAGAAATGCACCAATGAGAGCAAGGCTGTACCCGCGTATAAAGATATAATTGTTGATGGAATACCGAAAGGAGCGTGACGCTCAGAAGTGAAGGTACGGTCGCCCACCTTGGCAGCCTGGAATGCGACAATCATGTTGGCAGCACTTCCAAGCATGGTTAGGTTACCAGCAATAGTGGCAGAGAAGGACACTTGCATCCAGTCGTAAGGAGTGGCGTAGGGGAAGGTGGCAGCAAGCATTTGCACAACGGGCACGTTGGATGCAACGTTGGAGAGGATGGTAATGACAAGAACGAACCAGTAAACACATGGAACGGAAGTCATTTGCTCAGCACAGCCACCCATGGCGAGGTTGAAGAACCCTTGGGGGACACCAGTATCGTCGAAAGATCCAATGAGAATGAACTGACCGATGAAAAGCATGAGAAGACCATAATCAACCTCAGTGAGAGTTGTCTCGGATTCGGTAACAAGCTCTTCTTCCTCTGGCTCGATTTCATTTCCGTCCATGTCGTACATCTTCTTGGGTGGAAGGGCATTTCCTTCAGCATCATAATCAACAATCTCTGGTCTGGGATCGTAGTGCTGTCTCTTCCATGCAGCCAAGACCATGAGGATTGCACCTGCACAGATGGAGGTGACACACACATCGAGGCCAACCGCGAAACAAACCAAAAAGACAGTGACAAGAACAATCTGAATCTTGGACCAGACTGACCATCCAGTGCTGGGCTCTTCCATTACTTGGATGGATTGGACATTGCGGGCGTGGTAGGCATGCTCTTGGGCAAGCATCTCAGGTGTGCGGTTTCCGGAGAAGACAATTCCCAAGCACTCCATGATACCAGAGGAACCAGGGAATAATTCGGAAGAGTAATAACAGAATAGCATGGTTGCGTTGATAATGGATGCGGCGGTGACGGGCAAAATCATGTTACTCAAGAACTCAGTCCAACTGATATCATCGTAGGCGAGGGAGACAATGAGGATGTTCTGTGGGTTACCAGTCATTGTGAAGGCAGATCCAGTGTTGGCGGTGGTGGCGAGGGAGAGGAGGTATGGAAGTGAGTTGGCAACCTTGTGGCGAACACAGAGGTCCACAACAACTCCAGAGAAGATAAGCACGACAGAATCGTTCATGACTGCTGCAGAACCGATAGTTGACATGGCCATGATCTTGGCAGAGCGCTTCCAGTTGACGGGGTCGTCAAGAGAGTCACGTAGCTTGTCGAAGAGTCCCCCACGTTCCATCTTTTCCAGGTAGATGGTGGTAAGCATGAGACCAAACAGCAAGAAAAGAGGCTCCAAAATAATAACCTTGGCAGCATCGAAGACGGGTCCATGTCCGATAAGTAGAAGAATATAGCGGACGACAACCATGGTCAATCCTCCACCGAGAGCAATACCGGGTCGGCCAATGGGAAGGAACCAGTTGGGGAACATGAGGAAGACCCAGAAAGCGAAGTAAATGATCGAGATCAACACCTTTCCATAGATGGAAAATTGATCCGACACATCCACATGCACATATTCTCCCAAATAACGATGACGACGGCGAGTGTACTCCATCACGCCTCCCTCCTCTTCAGTAAGGTGACGTCCAACTTCTTTGTGCAGACCACGCTTCAAGTCAGCCTCATGATCCCACTCCATATCTAGAACGGACTGTGTTCGCTCCAAGCGACGACTTTGGGCATTTAGTTGCCTCTCATTTAACGCAGGGATCTTTCCGCCGTTGGGGCCGAGGAGGGCGACGTTCACGGCAATTACACCGGCGATGGCGGCCAATGCAGGGCCCCATTTTCGGAGGAATGATGTCTTCTTGGCTGCTGGCTTGCTCACCGGAGCAGCGGCGTTGCTCTCCACGTCTTTGTAGAGGGGACTGATCATTTTTTCTGCTATTTATGGTTGTTGCGGGAGCACACCTGTGAGTGGGCTTGGGTTGCGCGTTGAGCTGAGAGATTGACGGTGAGAACATTTCGTTTGGCGACCCAATGCGTCTCCACATGGGTTTGGTGTACCAATTCCGACGCAGATTCAAAGTCTTGTATGCGTTGGATCCAGGTTGGGGCGAAAGCCGTTTCGTGAGAGGGGAGAAGAAAGCAAGAGCGAAAAGGGCTTCAATGACAGAATGAGACGCGTCCCAATGACGACGAGAAGGCGTCTCATTCATGGTAAAACGAGTGATGTCCCTTTTTCAATTTATCTGATTGCTTACATATCTACTTACACTGCAGCTTTAGAATTATTTCCTACGCAGCATTAAGTGAGAGCATGCTACTCCGATGCAGAACCCAGCAACTAAACCAGGAAGAAGGTTCTCGAAAGATTCATTGAACGCATTTCTCCATCTTTGGATTCTATTCTTCTCAACCTTGTCAACCTTATGAGCACGACGATAAGCAAGAGCCAAACGCTGGTGAGCCGCTTCTCTTTCTTCATCATTGGAGTTATCATCTCTTCTTTGCATAGATTTGCACATGATGATACGATTTTGCAGCGTGATGGCACTATCCATTAGTTTCATCTTCACAACATACTCAACATTCGCTTGCAAGCCAGTGTTCCATGCCATCATCTTCCCTGCTGTTAGTAAATCCATAATCGTTCCAAACGACAGTGAAGCTATTTCTTGATAGTTGTTGCTTTTGTTACCATTGCTTTTGGCAAGACGTTTTGAAAGCCCTTTCCAAGATCCTTTGTGATCTTTTTGGCAGCATGGCATTACTGCAATATTCACTCCATATTCTGATGCAATTTCCAATGTTTCGTCTGTAAGATGCTGACAAGCGTGACATGCTACCACGAGTACATTGGTTGGCGATATGTCCTGATTGTTGTAGTGTAAGATCCTATCTAGTTCCTTTCTCAACCCAGTTCTTAGACATTCGTGTCTGTACGTTAGCCTTTTTTCACCCCAGTATTCACTCCAAGCATCCTTGACACCAACTTCCCCCTTGACAACTGCAGGGTCAATGACAGTAGCAGACTCACATTCTGGCACCAGAAGAAGAAACAGTGCCGCAAGTGCACCATGTCCACCAGCTACATCCAACACATATGTCATCCTATTACCTTCCTTCATAAATGAGCGTACACTATTTGCAAAGCTCCAAGATTCTTTAAACTCTTTGATGGACGGGTTGTGAATGTGATTGTCATGAAGAGCATGAAACAGCTTCTTTTCCACGTTGAATTTTGCAGATTGTTTTGGTTCATTATTGGACATATCTTGATCATGCCTGTGAATGTGATAATGCAGTATAGAGTTCGTTTCTGTACCACCTCTATGAAAATGAAACCAAGCATCAAACTTCAAATGTCACACCTATGCTTGACTCGTGATGATGTAGCAGCATTGGTAGCCATATCGAATCGTCAGCAAACATTTGCTGAAGTGGCAAGTCGTAACAGTTGTGTACCCAGACTGGTTCGATCTCGTCGCAACCTCTTATTTGATCTTGGTCAATGTTGATTGTATTTGCATTTTGATTTTGTGTAGAACTGGTTGCATCTGCTGATAAAGAAACAAACACACAAAAGAGATGAACCTTCATTGCTCTGTTTTCTTGCCAGTCGTCAAATGTAAAATTGATAGTGCCAACAAACGATTCTTCCATGGTTGAGAGTGGAATAGTGATGCCGGTTTCTTCTTCTAACTCGCGCACTGCTCCCTTGGCAGGTTGATTCTGCTCTCCTAGATCCTTTTCAAGCTTTCCACCAAAGCAATTGTAGAATCCCTCTCCAAAGCCACGCATCTTTTTCCCTATCAGTATGCTTAAACTACTTTTTGTATTGTCAGATTGTGTGTCTTCATTTCTACACAGTATTGTCACCAACGAAAACTCTTTTGGGATATCTTCTTTGTCAAGCTCACTTCCGCGCCCAACAGAAGTTGTGTAGGATTCAAGTGAGTCATGTCGTTTACCGAGTCGAGATGAATCCAAGGCGTGGCGGAATAGAGCTGATGCATCTTGGTGTTGTATTTCATCATTACTTGACATGGCTATTATTGTCGGCTGAAATGAAGCTGCCTTTCCAAGCAATCGGTGGCTTTTGACAGTAAAACACAGGCAGTGATTACAATGTAGTAAAATACAGGCAGCGACGACTGCAATGTAGATAGATATTGTTGGCTTTCTACTACTACTTCTTATTGAGCACATCAAACAACCGCTACAAGCTCTATGAAGCAAGCTATCATGATGGATTATGCCAAGGTTTTTGGTGGTTGCTTGGCACTTGGCTTGAGCTTTGAGCAAAGCAATGTCACATTTGTTTCAAGAGGTGGCACATCGTAGATATTAAGTATGTCACGTGTCACACGAACAGAAATGTGGTGGCGAAAAAGAAAGCTGCTCTCAAAAGAAACATCGAACAACGTAAGAGCTCTGGTTGTTGGTTGCATGCCCAGTAGCAATAGATAGTCGGGAAAGGAACCAAGTGCAAGAGCATAACACTACGCAACAATGGGAAAGGGAGGATGTGCAGTCGCCAAGCAGGATATGGTATCCGTGCTTGAAAAGGAGCGTGAAGAAAAAGTTCAGAATCAGCCAAAGTTTTATTGGGCACACGATGAAGAGCCGCATAGAAGAAGGTGAGTGGGGGTCATGCACGTTGTTGCTGTTCGTTGCTTTTTTAGGTGTATCATCTAACTTTTTACTTCTCATCATTGTTGTTGTCATGTAAAACAAGAGATTCTGAACAAACACCCGTCTTTGAAAAAGTACATGGGCATAGATACATCGACCAAGTTCAAAGTTGCATTCTGGGTAGCCTTCCAACTCCTCTCGCTCCATGTTCTACAAGGAGCGCCATGGTACACATGGCTTTTCTGCTGTTACACTCTCTCTGGATCCATTAATCACATGATGACTCTTGCAATGCACTGAACTATCCCACAATCTTCGGTGCGAAGGGGGTAACTCCAAATCGGTTTCTTGCCATACTCGCAAATTTGCCCATGGGTATCCCTGCTGCTGCCAGTTTCAAAAGGTATCATATGGAACATCACAAATTTCAGGGTGAAGATGTTGTAGATGTGGATATTCCAACTGAGTGGGAGGGATGGTTCTTTCACTCTACTCCTCGCAAGGTGTTGTGGTGTTTGTTACAACCTGTATTCTATTCTCTCCGTCCTTTGGCAATCAACCCCAAAGAACCAACACGATGGGAATTCATCAATATTGCCTGCATCATTGCCTTTGATCTGAGCATTGTGTATGTTTGGGGAGTGCGTGAACTTCTCTACCTTGTCATTGGAACTCTGTTTGGTATGGGACTGCACCCGGTTGCTGGCCATTTCATTGCCGAGCACTATGTTATGCATGAGGGGCAGGAAACATTTAGTTATTATGGACCTCTCAATTGGCTTACGTTCAATGTGGGTTACCATAATGAGCATCATGATTTTGCCAATATTAGCGGCAAGCATCTTCCGGACGTCCGCAAGATTGCTCCCGAGTACTACGATGCCATCCCTCATTATCATTCTTGGATTAAGGTCATGTATGACTACATTGTGGATGATGGTATTCACCATACTCACGAACTAAGCGTGTGACAATGGAAACGAAAGAAATTGATGCATTGAGAGCACGAGGTGGTCTTGTGAAATAATGAGTCTGAGTAGTGTTTGTCTCATTTAAGCTGACGAAGATTTCGTTGTGATGTAGAATAAATATTTGTTTCATACAAGTTAGTTATTTAAATGGAATTTTGTCTTGAGGTGCCGGCGGATCTAGTTATTGTACCAACGCTTTCAAAGTATTCAGATTTTTACCAAGCCGACCACCAATGTATCACCCAAGAGTATCACACTCCTAACCAGCTAAATTACTTGCTTCGGGGCAAACTTTGCACCATACCTAACAGAACACCTATAACACTTTCACACAAAGCAACTACTGGGGACATGGAAAATGAAACCAACCTCCTCCATTTGTTTAACAACAGCTCCTACTCTCATTCTTCTGCTGCATTCCAATGGGAAAGGCCTCTCGGTCAGGTTGCTGTGTTGCCTTCGGCACTCTCTTGGCATTTCCACGAAACAGATCTTTGACATTGTTGGCATTTTTAGCCGATGTTTCCATGTGCAAAATACCGTTTTCCTCGGCATATGCGTTCGCATCTGCAAACTCTACTTTACGGCGTCCCTCTAGATCAGCTTTATTTCCGGCCTGAACATGGATGATCAAGAAAATTGACAAGCAAAGTAATGTCTGTTTAGTATCTCGAAACCCACACATCTTCAAAGTCATAAAACAGGTGTCAGTACTCACCATCGCGATGACAACATTCTGATCCCCCCTTCGTTGCAATTCCTTCACCCAAGACTTCGCCCCTGCAAAAGAATCCGGATTAGTAATATCATAAACAACAATTGCTGCTGCTGCGCCTCTGTAATACATTGGAGCTAGAGAACGGTATCGCTCTTGCCCTGCGGTATCCCAAATCTCAAATTTTACAGTGGAGTCATCCAGAGCTACAGTTTGTGTCAAGAAAGCGGCTGTAGCGTATTATATGTTGTGTTGGGGCGAATTGGCAGAGGGATTACATTTCAATTGTGAGTTTACACTATACATAACAACTTTAACATGAGCATGCCAAGCCCAATCAATGTAAATGCTCAGACGAAATAAAACTTATAAGCAACCAAGATGCACGATCCGTTCAAAGTCTCACCTCCGATAGTTGGCTCCTGAAATTCAAAAAACTCATCTCTTACGAATCTGACAACGAGGCATGACTTCCCGACAGCAGTGTCGCCGAGAAGTACCAATTTAAAGTGACATACGCGGTTGCTCATGGTTGTTTTGTCGAAGAGGCTGCTTGTTTTTCACACTGTCAATGGGCGACGTAAACAGAACTCTTGTTTGTTTGATTTTGGCACTTGTTGTGTGTTTCTGGTTTCTCCTTCTCCAATCTCCATCTTATCTACGATCCTTTGTACAGTTATTCTCGAATACTTTATCCATCTTATCTAGAGAGAGGAAGTCTGGCCAACACTCTCCCTCGCGGCCCCGCCACGAAAAGCTTCTTCCTTCACCAATCTCCAACCTACAGCATAAAAAGATCGAAGCAAACCATCACAAACAATCATGACGGAAAAGGGTAGAAAGAGGGATCGGCCGGGAGGATCGGCAAAAGGATCAAAGGGAGGAGGAGATGATGGCAAGCCTGCTTCGAAAAAGCAGCAGAGAAAGGCAGCTATGGCAGCAAAAACTCCGTATTTCTCTCCTAAACCTTCCTCCTCCATCGTCGGTATAGATGTTCCTTTGGATAGACTCATGCCTCAGAAGCGTATTGAACTAATTGCCGAACTGAGTGAATCAATCCTTGAGGATCCATCAACTGCATTGACATCCTCTCGTACTGATGTAGTACCGACAACTTCAAAGGCCAACACAAAAGATCAAGATACCGACACAAATGAAAAAACAATATCACAAAACTCAATCCAAAATGAATAAGTTGTTCGAATTAGCATCTCTATCTACCAATGGATATGATGCTCATGCTGCACGTCTAGCTCTATTGTCCTTACTTGCCATATTTCAGGACATCCTTCCGAGCGACCGCATACGCTTGCCAACAGAAGCTGAGATGAATGTTCGAGTTTCCAAAGATGTCAAAAAAACTTGGGATTACGAGCGCAAGCTGTTACAAGCTTATCAACGCTACTTGCAGCTGCTAGAGAAAACTTGGGAAGACGGTAAATTTGGTCATCGTGGTCTGTCGGATCAAACTGGACCTCCTACAACTCTTGCTGCCACTTCAATTATTGCATTGTCGCAGCTTCTTCAAACAAGTTACCTGTTCAACTTTCGCTCAAATCTCATTCAAATTGTTGTGAGACAAGCAAACAATCATTCGTCAGATGATGTCAGGCTTGCATGTTGTCATGCTCTCTCTGTCCTGTTCACAAAAGATGTGCAAGGAGAGGCATCGTTAGAGGCTGTACGCCGAATGGCGAAAATGGTGAAAGAAAGGCACAACCAGCAAGGTGGGCGTGGTATTCATCCGGGCGTGATGAATACTTGGCTATCGCTACCATTGCGTATTCATGAAGATGAAGCTATGGCAGCCAAGATAGCTGCGCAGGTGAAGAAGAAGAGGGCGAAGAAATCAGAAGAGGCCAAAGCTACGCAAGACATTGAAAACGAAATGAAGGAAGGAGAGGCAACTGTTGACAAGTTGGAGCTGGCGAAAAATCAAGCTGATACGTTGCACGCTGTAATATTGACTTATTTCAGGATATTAAAGGTGCAAGATGGTGCTGCTGAGCAAATTGACAGCAAAGTGGTTGACTCGAATCTCCTCCCATGCGCGCTTCGGGGCCTTGCAAAGTTCAGTCACTTGATACATTTGGATGCAGTTGTTGACCTTTTAGAGGTGCTCAAAAAGCTGCTTGAGAATGGAGATCGGCTGTCAACTGATTCTTGTGTGCATTGTATTTTGTGCGCATTAAAGACGTTGCGTGGTCCTGGCAGAGATACGATT
This sequence comes from Skeletonema costatum, assembly GCA_018806925.1. Taxonomy (NCBI): domain Eukaryota; phylum Bacillariophyta; class Thalassiosirophyceae; order Thalassiosirales; family Thalassiosiraceae; genus Skeletonema; species Skeletonema costatum. The sequence goes on along the minus strand of JAHBBA010000825.1, from coordinate 36,463 downwards.
CCAGTCGACATGAAGCAGTACTTGATTCCACTCTATGGCATACTTCCACGAATAGGGATTCCAACCAATGAATCTTCTCTTCCTTCAACTAACGCAGACGATGCGCAATCTAATGATGAAGGGAAGGTGATTGAAGAAGTCATCCAGTGTCTGGACCATGCCTTCCTTCAGCGAAGGGAATTGTCTTCAACAAGGCTTGCTGGGTTTCTCAAACGGCTGGCAGGTTCGTCTCTACACTGCATGCCAACATCTTCTGTTCCTCTTCTTGCATGCACACGCCAAATAGCGTCGCGTTATTCTTCTTCATCATCCTCTAAAATTGAACGGATGCTCGAGAACGAAGAAGATATTGTTGCAGAGGGAGTATTTTCTCCAGATGCTGAGGATCCAGAGCACTCGAACTCTCATGCGACATCGTTATGGGAGCTCTCTCTTTTGAAATACCACGTTCATCCAAAGGTCGCAGAACAAAGCTCCAACATGGCAGAAGGTAAATTGTTGAAACTACCTGGAGAAGCACCTTCAAAGCTTTGTGCTCAAATGAAACGTGATGCGCGAGAAGGTCACATTGAACAGAAGCCCATGTGGAAAAAACACCCCCTTGACACTACCGCGTCAAGCCGAAAAAAGTCGAGAAGACGTCAGAACCAGGTTCGGTTCATTACTCCTCGAAGGACAGCAAATTGGCATCTGCAAACAAATTAGATTACAAGTAGTAGCTCAACTGACCATTACATGTACTCTCTATTTGATGTATGTAATTACTATTCTTGTCCTAACCTAAAGTCACCTTGACTCATTCCCCACACATTCCAAGCACAGGGGTTAATGATATATCCTAACCCTGCCTCAAGCAGTGCCTATTCAGACGGAATGTTGCAGTGGAAGAAACCTGCTCCAGCGTGCGCCACGAGAGGGATCAGAACACCATATTGAGAATAATCGTAATCGAATACTCCACCTTCAAATACCTTGTTCCTTCTGCGCATCTCGAAGAAGTCAACTCCTGCAGGATGAGCCATGGTCGTAGCTTCACTGATGATCAGAGTGGAATTGTCCTCTTGGCCTGTACCTGAAAAGGAGTTCATCCAAAAGGCATGGTATTCTTCCTCTTTGAACGAGTTCGAAGACAAATTAGGATCATTGATTTGACCATACCAGCGGCTTCCCGTGTAGCGCAAAAGAAAGGTATAGTTCTTCATCAGCTGCTGAAAAGCTACTGATTGGTTATTGATCTCAAAAAAATCATCATCGTCGTATTGATCAGGTTCGTTGTGCTTATGAGGTGCGACAGCTACAGATGCATTAACTGGATATTCAACAGCGAAATATTGTTCTTCTTGACTTGGGTATCCATTCCTCATTAGACTGTAGGGCTTCCCTTGCATCCTTGCCGCATATATAGGTCTGCCATACACAGCAATAAAGGTAATGCTGTCGCCATCTTGATCGAGATCCTTCACGATGTTAAGTGTAGTGTTGGGATCTTTCTCAGATCGAATGACATCGCAAGGATATTCAAACTGGCAAAATATCCCAAAGCGCTGCGATGTAACAGGGGAATTGGCATTAGATGTGTATGTGAAACATTCGCAATGACATGAACAAACAAGACATCTACTTACCCCATCAAAGCATTCACATTTCTGATCCAGCCCGTCGCCGGGCTCATCGACGCATGTGCCCATGTAGTTGCAATCGGTATCACTGCTGCACTCCGCACAATCAATGTCGATACGGTAGTCATCCTAAGTTGAGAGAAGCGGAGAGAAAGGCGAGGCAAGGCAAGGCAAGGCAAATCATCAAGAGATGGATGTTTTGAGTCTCGAGTCTGGATGGAAGCATAACTTTCAAAAGTAGCAAGGGGGTACTCACCACAATCTTTCCATCCATAAACGCCAGAATCCAGTAGATAATTCTACGAGATCAAAGTCCTCAGTTTCTTCCGATCGCAATAACCACTGACACTCATTAGAGGCCTTTGAATCCAAAGATGTTTGAATGTTGCGGTGGAAGAACACCCAACTTTTTATTTCTTCGCAGTACTTGATCTCAGCAGGAGTCGTGCTCTTATATGGATCCCCCTTCTCTTTATTCATTTCAACGTATTTCGGGCGTTCTGCTTCTATGCCGTCAAAGGTATACAGTCCATTGAAGTGGCTGAAGATCAAGAGTCGTTTCTCATGGCAAAACGGATTCTCATGGCTATTGCCTTGGAAACATTTCTGATTTGCATTGCAATCAGAGTCAACGGAGCACTGACTGTCTAGAGTGACCCACGCATCCTCCCAGACCTCATCACCGAATTGAACAACAATGGAGGTACACCCATATTCTCCGGTGGGCTGCTTATGAGTAATGACAGATAAGCCAGCGCACATGACAAACATGACGGAAAAGTAGACAAATCTGATGACCCTCTTCGACCATTTGCGGATCCTGCGTGCACCATGGCTCGAAGAGCACTGAATCACATTATCTTGATTTGCTGCAATTTTCAAGCGGCGGCTGAAAAATCCTCGCCTACAAAGTACATAGATGACATCATCAATATTCTCAACAAACTCAAGTGCTGTTGTCAAAATTGGGGGATACTAGATGAGTATTGATGCAGATGAGACAGTCAACGTAGAGCTGCAACAGTAGAGGTGTGTCTTACCTAACACATCAAAAAAGATATCAAGCACATTGCTTTCCTGAATAACGACAAAGAATAGGCAAGTCAGAAACATCATGCCTATTGAGATGCGTAAGAGCGATGAAAAGAAGATTCTGCCCATGGAGTATTGTTTGTCACCATCCTTATTTTGTTCCAGTCCCATTCCAATCAGTTCAAGGCCAGTTGGAATTTCATCATCTGCAGATATATATGAACCGGCGTCAGTGATAATAATGGTAGCAGAATCCAACAACAAATCCACTTATCTCATGCTATTCCAACTTACCCATCAGCACGCCTACGATAATACCTAGAAACTGCGTTGCGCGGACATTCCTTGTCACTTCTGCGATGCCATAAGGATTGTCATCGGTGCCGTTGTCCAGCTCGTTGTTTAATGCAAGAACAAGACAGGTAAGGCACATTGCATATGTGGCGCATCCCATAACAAAGGGAGACGACAGGATAGGCTCAGTGATCAAGAACGTGAAGGTACTATCGGGAAATTCGAAGTCATCAAACTTGTGTTCTACTTCTTCGATTTCTTCATCGAAATCATCTTGTCTACGCTTCATTAATCGAGCAAGTATCCCTCGACGTGATGATGTTCTTCTACGAAGAAGCGTAGGAGTGTCAGTTGAGGTAACATGGTTATCCTTGAAGTCATCGATATCATCAGCAGCAGTTACGCCTTCGCTGGCGTTTACCAAGCGGATGTGCTCATCTTCGCGCTCTTGCTCAAGTGTTTCTATTCGTCCAATGAGAGAGTTTATGTCACTCCACGAGGGTTGCCTTTTCATCTCTCCAGAGCCGATTGACACGGAGTGTATGATTTCCTCATCTGCGTTTGTCATGATGTTGTCGGAATGGTGGATGGTGAAGGTGACGGTGAATAGCTACTCGGTGTCTACGCGGGATGCGTCTCATAGTACATATTATACCTATTGTAACGCGAGTGTTTTGTGTTTTGTTGATTTTGTCTTGCTTTGTGCGTCCGGCAGGCGTCCGGCAGGCGTCCGGCGTCCTGCTGATAACTCCTGCCTTCAGCCTTCAGCTGGTACAATCCAAGCTTCGGAGAAGTGAGGGCTGCAGTGTTCTTGAGTTGAAGTGAAGAGGAGGCCGCGCTGGAATTTTGCATCTTGTTGTTGTTGTTGTTTCAGACTAGTACATAACATGTAAGGGTACTGTAAGGGTACACCGGACGTAAGTTAGGAAAGATTTTCTGATTTGGAGGAAATTCTGTCCTCATGGTCGCAAAAGTTTCGGAAGGTGCTCTCTCTATCTATCACAGTGCTGCCAAAATTGCCATAGTCAATACTTCACTAACTATTTTGTGAGAATGTCTGAAGTGACAGCAAAAAAAGCATGTTCCCGGCCAAATTTGGAGGAGTACAAAAATGTCCAGAGCACTGTAACCACCTACCTGTCACCTGTCCAGAGTACGTTAAGCCATCTGTCTAGAGTAATGTACACTCCTCAGTTGAGGAGTGATGTACATTATGTGCAATGTCCAGAGTACTGTAAGCCACCTGTCCAGAGTACGTTAAGCCATCTGTCTAGAGTAATGTACACTCCTCAGTTGAGGAGTGATGTACATTATGTGAAAGCGATGTGAAGAGAAACCTCCATCGTCAAGCTCATAAATTTTAGAAAGCCAATATTGTCACATCAAAAAAGACATCTTCATACTACTTGACTCACCTACAAACGCTTAATAACAAAAAACTACGCGCGTCGCCCGACATCGTCCCACGACATGCTCGATAGAACTCAAAGCTCTCATAATTTTTCAGAGAGCCATTTTTGTAAAAATACTCCCTACGACTTACCTCGGAGATGAAGTCAAAAAAAGAAATCAACAAGCAAAACTACCGACGAAAAAGGGATTCTATCAAAGCGAAGTACTCCCCAGCTCAGAGGAAACTCCAACACAACGCTACATACTCCCCAGCTCAGAGGAAACTCCAACACAAAGCTACATACTCTCCTGCTCAGAGGAAGCTCCAACATGACGCTACATACTCCCCAGCTCAAAGGAAACTCCAACACAAAGCTACATACTCTCCTGCTCAGAGGAAAACTTGAGTACATCCAGCAGAAATCAGCAAGTGCCCAAAAGGTCCGCAATGAGCAGTTCTGTAATCGTAGTACTAGATCTACATCTACATCTAACCAAGCAGACATCAAGCTTCCAATTGAGATCAGAGAATCGTTGAAGCATGCCATCAAATGCGATCAGAAATCCATGCAGGTGGAAGGGAGAGTGGATGCGTTTTGTCTTCCTGTATGCCTCATCTGCGATAGAGTCATATTTGGATGTGAGACAGTGCACAAAGTTGACAAGGAGGCAGTGCTGGCCACAAAATCAAAGTTCAGCATTGAGGAATATAACTCTTTTTACGACATGGAACTGCATGCGGAGCTGATCAAGCAGTACGAAGTCGAGGGATTAGAGGGGTTGTTACTATCTCCGCGAGCGACAAAGACAACAAATGCTAGTACAGGTGATGTGCACTACAGCACATGCTTCAACTGCTACAACTCGATGAAGGACAAGAGGAGTGACAACCCCCCAAAACATGCCATCGCCAATGGATTCGCCATCGGGCAAGTGCCAACACGCATACTAAAGAATGAGGACATCACAGAAGAAATGTGTGCATTGCTTGCGCCAATACGTCCTTATGCGTACCTCTTTGCATACTCTGCCGGGGCTCACAAATCCATCAAAGGGCATTACAGTTTCTTTGAGATGGACTTGACACATACAGGTTCCGTGATGAATCACTTTCTCAAGATAGGATCAAATCCAATGGTATATGTTGTATTGAACGGCCGAATGACCCCAAAACAGAAGGAACTGGTGAGAGGACGCGCGGAACTTGATACGTCAAAGATGATGCAATTGATGGATTGGTTTGTAACAGAGTCAGGACATCCTGCATACGCAAATGTGACACGGCCATCAGAGTGCCCACGACCAGTCGTTATGGAAGACAAGGAAAACGCAAAACAATACCGACAATGAGATGAATCCAGAAGTTGAGCATACATTCGCAGCTGCATCGTACCATTTTGCCAGCAATCACGATCCAAACGAAGACACTGGAGTCTACGAAACAAACCAAAAGTTTGTATCTTCCATGTTAGATCGGACCATGCCCACACTCTTGGTCAGTGGCGGAGAATATGCCAACCTCAAGGAGTTGGAAATAGAGAATGTGACGCCACTTCAATTCCCGTTCGGCCAGGGCGGTCCAAAGCAATCTCGCAGGACTCGCATATCCTATCTGGAATGCTTCAAGCTGTACAGCAGGCTATCCTTGAAACAGTTCATGCGAGCAGACTTTCTATTGATATTGAATCATATGCACGGCAGGCTTCGCAGCTTCAACAAGGCAATCATCAAGTGCAAATCACAAAAACTGCGGCACCACGCTGGCAGAAAAAATATCCACGCTTGACATAGATGACCTCAATCGTGCGATGTTTTGCATCCAGACAGGGCAAGATCCAAAAGGCACTGCCGCAGAATACATCAAAACTATCAAGGCATCCTGCGAACCTATAGGGCACAGTGCAGAAGCCGCAAAAAAGAACCGAAGGCGACACTTTGCCATTTGTGATTACTTCGGAGAGTCTAGCTTATTCGTCACTACGACGCCTTGTGATGAAAGTACATTACGTGTGGGATTGTTCGTTAATGCTGGAGAAGAACAGGTATTGCCGCCGTTAGGAGACTTGGACGATAAAGAGCACATCCACCAATGCAGTTTACACTTTGACCTACGAAAGAAATATCGCAGTTTGTACCCTGGTGCGTGTTCACTAGTCTACCAGCATTTGATGCAAATAGTGACTGAGTGCCTCATTGGATGGAATACAAAAACAAAGACTGGTCGAGTAGGAGTTCTTGGCAAACCACTAGCTTGGAGTCGTACAGATGAAGAGCAGGCGCGCAAGACTCTTCATGCCCATTGGCAAATATGGATAGAACACTTCAATGACATGGAATACAAAAACAAAGACTGGTCGAGTAGGAGTTCTTGGCAAACCACTAGCTTGGAGTCGTACAGATGAAGAGCAGGCGCGCAAGACTCTTCATGCCCATTGGCAAATATGGATAGAACACTTCAATGACTGTCGTGAAACATTGTTCAGTGATGACGAAGAAGAGAGGAAGAAAGCAAGAGACACGTTTATACAATATGTGGATAGTGTCATCTGTGCCAGCTACCCTGATTACACAGTGGCACACGTGTGTGAAGTGGGCGACGGAAAGGAGACAACGCCAATATTAAGGACACAAACCAGTGAGTGATCTCTTCAAAGAATGTGAAGATAAAAATGTCTTGAGGAAGGCCAGGCACAAAGATCACTGTCTCATTATCAATGGTGAATTTTTGAATTGTAAAGAGTGTCGCAAAGCATTCTCCCCAAGACAATGTATGGAAATGGCTATAGCCCACTGGCGACGAAATGCAACACATCCGCAGACGAAGGAGGAGGAACATCAGCAGCAAGGAATGAAAGGAGAAAATAATGATTATGATGATGAGGAGGAAACACATACAGCCTCGAAAAAGAAATACACCAGAACAGAAAACAAGGACCAAAAAGCGTGGCTCGATCGAATTGCAATACGTCATCCATACGACTTTGATGAGGAGGGCATGCCATCAGAAGCCCTCAAGGCAGAAATACCTGATGATGGACCCAATAATGCGGATATTGCATGGCTGAAAGAAATGCAGGCTCGTAGCACGCTGCTCCACTACCGATATGACGAACATGATCACTGGCACAGGGCCACATGCTTTAGGAATGATTGCGAATGCAGGGCAAAGCTACCTATGATGGCGTCCGACACTACCTTTATCCACGACAATGACACACTTCTTGATCCATTGAGCCAAATGCAGCAATCCACTACGAACAATAATCTGGATAATGAAGAACAGCAACAGCAACAACAGAATGACAGCACATCAAGAAGCAATGCACGTGACAGTGAAGATGACCGTGACGAGCAAGAGGATCAATTGACAAGCAAGCAGATCAGAAATGTGCGTTGGAACTACTTGGATGGAACAACAAAACTCAAGTCACAATATGCTGTAATCCCCAAACGGGGAATCGGGAGCCAGTTCTTGAATGCACACAACATAGCAATGTCAAGTATACTTGGATGCAACACGAATGTAACCATTGGTGATGCGAGCCACACGTACTACTGCACACTATATAAGTCCAAAGATACTCAAGCTGAAGACAAAGAGGCCCTGCTCCGCGTACATGGATCATTCGGCAGAAGAATCATGAGAAGAAAGATCCTCCTCCAACAACAGCAACAACAAGCCGCTGAAGAAAGAGAACAGCAAAGAAAGAGTCAACAGGAACAGGAACAAGATGGAAACGAAGAAGTGTCGGAGTCAGATTGTGATGACACAGATGATAAGGATGAGTGCCACGCCGAGGGTCTTGGAAGAGTGATGACTGGCGTCAATGCACTCCTCTCACGAAATGTTGTAAGCCCCACAATGGCGCATCTACTCATATCGCAAGGAGGCACTAGATTCACGTATTCACATGGTGAAGAAAACCTGCTAGTGACGCAACTTGAAGACTATCTTGAAGGAAAAGAATGCAATTTCATTCTCAGAAAGAACTACAACAAAATAGAAAAAAAAGTAGAGCGATGGCCGGACTCCACTGCTTATGATTATGTGTTCCGCCCGCGAGAGCTTCAACGACTCTGCTACTATGAATACATGATGAAATACAAAAAGGGGTTCAAAACATTCAAACGAATCAACAGAGAACAGGATTTGGAAATATCCGGCAATGCAGACTGCAATGATGAAGATGAAGAGTCCAGTTCCAGTGTCCAATTCGAGTTCCAGGACGGCCATCCAGGCAAACGGTATGCCTTCTTGACAGAGCGCAAGTTTCCCGTCATCCCAACCATCATGATGCGAAATGGTAGGCTCTGTGATGTGGAGCTGCTTGAGATAGGGACCAGTAGTCCCAGTTTTAACACAGCAAGGTATCGCGAGAACTACGCAAAACAGGCTCTCATGATGTTCTTTCCCATCACTGCCGTGGATGATCTAAAATTCAATGGTAGTCACTGGGAAAAGTTCATGGCCGTAGGCGGAACTAAATGTTACGATGCAAAGCTTGACAGCCAGGATGAAACACCTGCCGAGTGCATGTGGGAATATGGAAAGAAGATCTTGGAAAACATTCAGACTCGCAAAACAGTCAAATCCAAAATGAAACGCCCACCCGATCCCCTCGCACTAGGCACCAAAAGACCCCAAAGCACAGGGGAAAGGACGAGGGCCGATATTGACGACGAGGTCAGATTTGATGCTGACTTCAGCGAGTATTGCATTGATGACGATGATGAGACGATGAGGACACTCACAATGGTATACTGGAACCATTAGCGCAAAATGCAAAACGATCGCACAAGACACTGATAGACAGAGCCAATGTGAATGCAACAAAACTTGTGCAGCCCATTGTTGCACCGGGAGAAACTCTGATTGATACGTCAGATAACGCTGATGACACATCCTCCACGACAGAAAATACAACAACCACCACATGTTCAACCCAACGAAATCCGCCTGCTTCCAACTCGCCTTCGACAAAATATGGGCAAATGCTAACTTTCATACGGGGCACATTAGTTGGTGGAAGAAATCAGCAAGAGAGCACGAACACGAACACGAACAGGCCATGGTGGGACACAGATGGGGATGATCCTACTCTTACGATGACGGACGATGAGATTGCAGCTAATTTTGATAGACTCTGGGATGAAGCTGCTGCGCATGCCGCCAGCAGTAAAGAAAAGAACACAACGAACTCAATCCCCACGTTGCAACAAGTAGCGAATGAGAGCGGGAGGTACCTTGATGACAAACAATATGTTGCTTACCAGATCATCACTTGCACATTTCTCATCCAGTTGATAAATGAAGGAGGGGATACAAACTCAAGACTAGGGGGCATTCTGGGCGCCACGCTGGGTCTCAGTGATGAAGATCTTGCCGTGAGAAATGACTTGAAAAGGGAACTAGAGGACAGAGGAGGGCTTGACCAGCTACTGATGCTGCTAACGGGAGGTGCAGGATGCGGAAAGAGTACATCCCTTGATGCTGCCCAGGAATTCGCTCACAAGTTCTGCATGGCTGTTGCTGTAGCCTTCAATGACTACACCTTCTACTTTACCTCCACGACTGGGTCGTCAGCGGCGCTGTTTGGGGGGAGCACCATACACGGCGCAGCGCACCTCAACAAATCACGGTTGGATGATAACATGAGACAGATTTGGCGTGAGGATGTGAAAATCCTCATCATTGATGAAATATCGTTCTTCAAAACAAGTGATATGCAAAAGCTCGATCAGCAGCTCCAGAAACTAACTGGCCGTAGAAAAATCTTTGGAGGTATATCAATCGTATTCTCAGGCGACTTCCACCAACTCAAACCTATCTGCAGCGAGGGGGAGGTACTATATTCGGGGTCGGCCAGTGCAACAGCATGGGAGCAGGCGCTCAACTGCGCAATCTTCCTCAACAACAGTCACAGGTTCAAAGACGATCCAGAATACGGAAGGATACTAGAGCGGATGAGAATGGGTGAAGACACCTTAGATGACAGGGAGGAAATCAACAAGCGCGTTATCAATCCAAAAAACGGTATCGTCCCGCCCAGTGATGATCCCAATATATCCTACGCATGTGGCACCAATAAGCAGCGAAATGGTGTAACTGCAGGACACTTCCAACAACACATCCTCAGCACTCATCCTGACGTAGACAGCGACGAAGATCCCCCGGGCCACACCCTCATGATAGAAGCTTCATTTACCTCCTCAAACAAAAAAGAAGCTAGCACAGGAGAAAACAAAGGAGGAAAGAGTAAAAAACGAAAGCGGAACTCAAAGAACGGAAAGAAAAGGAAAATCTCTCAAGCTCTGCACGACATCATCACAACAGAACTGGGCGACAATGACATCAAATCGACTGACTTCAAAACCAAGGGTGCAAAACTAGACCCCGTTCTACGATTATATCACGGATCACACCACATGTGCATAACAAATGACGACCTCAGCAAAGGTCGGGGCAATGGAACACTTTGCAAATGCATCAAGGTCAAACTCAAGAAAGGAAAAAGACGTCGATGGAAGAATTGGGAAGGTAAGAAAGTCTGGACAGCCTCTATAGTTGACGTTGCCTGGGTAGAATTTGAACACTTCCCAGAACCACCCAAAGGGAAAGCAAAACGATTCAGGCTTGCCCCCCAGAAGTTCACCGCTACCATCACTTTCAACATTGTCAAAGGGCTAACCACCGAGAACAACTTCAAAGTTGGAAACGCCACTGTGACCCAAATCCCCGTCAACTCCAACGTGGCAACGACCGGGCATAAGCTGCAGGGTATGTCCAAGGATACACTTATTGTCAGTGAGTGGGACTATAGATGTGCTAATTGGGTTTATGTTGTCCTGTCTAGGGTACGAACCCGCAAAGGGCTCTTCCTGACAAAGCCACTTGACTTGGAGCGAGATTTCAACGTTCCAGAAAGCCTCATTGACTTCGAAAACAGAATCAGGACCAACTTGGAGCAACAAACTCTAGACAGATTGGCACTAAAGGGGTACTACCGCCCTGAAGGAACTCATAATGCAGAATAAGTGCAACTGGCATCTGCAATACAAAACTCTCTAGCTCTAGTGCTAGTGCTACTTCATAATACAACAGTATGTAACAGTAACAAGTTTTACCAAGTACCTACATATCACCTACCCACTCTCACTCCATCCATCCAACCCACCACAGCCACGAAGCCCGAAGCTTGCCGCTGCCGCGTCACAATACTTAGGTTTAGCGGTGCGGTAGCTTGTTCAATTGCTCTCTCATTGCGACCCATTAATTGGCATCTCTTGAACGACGGACACGGAGCTTTTGAATAGGAACAAAAGTACTCACATGTTAGGTGTTTGCTAGTATTGGCTCACATACAAGATACAAGTATTAGACGAATTACATTTATGTTGTGTCAGTCACCAAATAGATCATAGTCATAGAGACGTACATGCCTGCTTTTAGGCCACTTCAGTTTCAGGGCCCACTTCAGCTATACTATCACAATCTGATTGCCGTTTAGACTGTGAGTTCCTAGAAATACGAGAGGAAAAGAACTGTTTGCTTGTTGACCCAGTGCTTCCATTAGAATGATGCGAGTCCTTCGAGTTCTTTTTCAGTACTCCAGTATTTGATCTTGATGCAGATGAATTACTCATTCCACTAGTCCTCACAGTAAATTTACTCGCAAAATCAAATGACACATAATTGTTCTTGACCCCGTTGGATTGCATAGTCAAACCCAGAGGGCCATTGTGTGATGCATTGGTATCTTCGTCTTTCTCATACACAATATCTACGTCAACCGCATTGTCCTCCTTCCTCAAAGCTAATAGTCTATCGTCGATCCCCTTGTGAGCTTCATGCGCCAAAATGTGTTTGATCAAACCTTCCGCTGTGGTGTTCCGCTCGTTTGCCATCGTCGACATCTGTATGCCTCTATCGATGAGATTTCTTCTTGCTATACTCCCTGCTTCGAGTCGTCGGGCGAGATGGAGGCACAGCTCGGCTGCCATTGACTTTACTGACCAGCTGCGATTAGAGATGTCAGTTTGGAGAGATTAGATTCAAATTAGCATGTACCCAAATTCAACAAGTTGAAACATTACAATGTAAAACGTACCCGTCGGTAATCAAATTCAAGTCAGTCATGTCGGGTGCGTCAAACTCAAGAATCATGTCAATGTCACTTGCCATATCTTCCGTTTCGTAGTCACCATCTGGATTTCCATCACATATTTTGAGTAACAAACACATTGGTTTGTGGATCACGCCAATAGCAAAATGATTCTCAATGCCATCTGGAGCCCATTTAGCATAGAATTCTCTTGCCTTTTCGACTTCACCATTCCACTTCAAAACCCTAATAATAGGCCAGAAAATGTGATACAATCCAACAATGTCCTTAGTGTCATAGGAAGGCAGTATTTCTTTGATAACTTGATCGCATCTTTGAAGCGCTTGCATAGGCTGTCCCTTCTGGAGGTACCACAGGGCACTTACGGCGTACGTAACAGCACACCTATTCACGGAGTAATTTTCACATATTAACGGAGCATGCTCTCCTGGCATATAGATGCTGGTCATGGTGTTGAAGTATTTGAATGCCTTGTCAACTTGCCCAATTCTACCATACCATTCAGCAAGAGCGCCCAAAGATCTTACTAAGTGAAAAGACTGAACTTGGGACTCATGGTAGAATCTACTGTATAGATCTCTTTCAAGGTTGCAAGAGTCATCCTGATTGATCAATGAGGGGAGGAAAGAAAGATTGGCACAAGAAATGGAGTGAGAACATGCACCAGTGACTTGTACAATGAACGGACATGGTGGCATGTCTTACCTGATTGATGACTCCACCTTTCAACTGGATGCTGACTCGGTTGTAGATAGGGAACCTGCAGAAGATGAGAATAGTTCAAAATGTTAGAAGTTGCCCCTAACTTGAGGATACAATACAATGACTTTCCAAGAACTTACATGATCGAAATGTCCTTCATCTTTTTTGACGCGGGGCAGTTCTCAAAAATTCTCATCGCATCAATGTTCAACCCGGCAGACAGAGGGAATGCTTGAAAGCCATGCAACTTCATAAGTGCATCTCCTTTAATAATGAGTAGTTGCAATATCATTTCAAGTTCTTCAGGACCCAGTTTTTCCAAATCTTGCTTCGTAAATCCAGCACCAACAGTCTCTCTTTGACGTCGTTGATCACCCAATGCCAGCACACCACTTTTTTCTTCCCCCTTCCAAACATCGAGCGTCTCGTCAATCAGTTCTAATGTCTCTTCTGTCCTACCGATCTTGGAGTACATTTCTGCCATTTTGACTGCATACGCTGCCGATCCTCTCCCCGTGACATTACCATCGCCATCATTTGTAAATGATGAAAAAGCAGATGATCCTCCAACCTGAGGTATTTTCTTGGATTTCAACGCACTAAGTTTCACGTATGCGACATAGTAGTTTACGGATAACGGCATTCCAACAACTATAACAATTGCGGTGTAAGATCTGATAGCTGGACAGACATAGTAGTATGTCAGGCCAACAATCGGTGCATTCGTCACGATGAAACGAGCAATCGCAATGAAGGTAAACTTGAGCTTGAGACGTTCATCAATGATCTGCGGCAATTTTTCCATTTCAACTTGTGGACGTATGTTGAGAAGATATGCGCAGTGAAAAGGAAGTATAACCAATAATACACTGAAGATATATACAGCCCAGGATGCCGAGGTTGAACTTTGACACTGATACTGACTGAAACTCGCCGTGAACGTCTCAGAGTAAGATATGGATGATGGTGACGACAGTGTTTTTGTATAACGTAATGCAGGCACGCCCATGACAACCACTTGCAGCATAATCTGAGGAATACACAATAGAAGTATTGCCCTCAACATTTGCATACAGTTGATTTGTACACGCATTGGTCGGCCACCAGAATGTCCTCTAGTAGTGGGTAGATTGAAGGCACTGTAGTCACATCCACTTAATGCACTAATTGCCATCATGACAAATTTTCGAATTCGTTCAACACGTGCCGGACCATTAGTCTCGTTGTCTCCCCCTCTTCCCGTATTCATTAATGGGTTACTCATCAACGTGCTAATCCGCCATGCCCTCGCGGCAATAATGGCACCCATCAGTGATAATGACATGAAGATGAGTGGTTCCCGTATAATACACCCCACGTTTGTGATGTATAGGTACAAATAACAAGCACATGTGGTGATCAATCCAGATGCAATGAACATGCACACGTAGAGTGGCTGTGCGAATTCCAACACACGCTTTGATTGATTGATGTAGAACGCCATGAGTAATGCAATCTGGCCTGCGGCGATTATGCCTAGGATCAATGACATTATAATTTGGAATGATAGTGGTTGTGACAGGATGATAATATTGTCACTGTCTGGTCGAAGAGACCGATGTGTGGCATCATAAGCGGATTCTTTCTTCAAAGAATGAAGAGATGTTGGATGGGGCAATGCGAAGTGCACATCTTGTGTGTTGTTGTCGATATCGATATTGGTAGAGTAGTAGCGTGTATTGATATCCTTCGCATTGATATTACCCCTGAGACCAGTTGCTGGAGCATCAGTTCCAAATGTGGCATGAGGTGTTGTCTTTGCACCATCGACGTCAGCGACTGATGCATACAGCAAAAGTAGCGCTGCAATCATCAATCTTGACATCATCTTCATGGCGGATCGATTATTGTTGTCACGAAGAAATTACGTAGAGGGATCACCGCAGGTAGAACTATTTGTATCTCCGCAGCTGATAATATCGCCACGCCTGTAGTGAGGCAATTCTCTCATCTGTGCAACATTTTTTTGTCGTCGTCTGGCCGAATTTGGGGAAATAAAAAGTGTGAGGAAGCCGTGAAGCTTCTTACGCACAAAGTCTATTTATTCCTACGTTGAAGTCTCCGTACTTATTGTAACGAAGGCCCTTCTGAGCCCAAATGGGTGCCTCTTGGGACGCGGATCGGAGTATCTTTCTCATTTTTTTGGCGCTCGGGCGGACTAATTTCAATTCCTTCTCTATCTCTCTTCTCTTCATTCGCTTCATCATCCTGACGATCAGAATGCAGTGCATGCAGGATAATGGAGGAGGCGCAGCTGTCAGCACCGGACGATCAACACAAACCCAACGCCATCGCATCTTACAACCAAAAGCAGAGGCACAAACACTCAGTAGCGAACAAAATAGTAATAAGCTACGAACCATAATATGTGCTGGAAAGACGAATGTAAATCTTGTGGCAAGGCTACTTGGGCTGGATGAGGCAAGCATATCGACGACGCATTGTAAGTTTTGGAAATTGTCATGTGTTTATTCAGACACCCGTACGTCCTTTTCCTATCGGAAAGTGTATACGCCCACCATTGCAGGAGTCACCATTTCAGGAGTATCGTGTCTGAGCAATTCTTAATTTTTCTCTCACGCTACTTCGTCACCATTCTCTCTTCATTCTCATATCATCCATAACGGCTGCAGAAAAGATGTTGCCGTCGGTGACCGTTGTCCTGGGTGGAAAACCGGGAAATGTAGCAAGGCAGGGGGATTCATGTACAGTTTCACTTTCAATTGCAAAGATTGTGGTAAGTAGAAAGGGCCTCACTCGCATACGTGTATGCACGATGATATTTTGTAGTCGCCATTTGTTCACGATTTGGGCATGCTCACATACGACCTCAACCTGCTCTTTGTGCAACTTGGCCACTCAAACAAACACACATGAAATAATAGGATTGGACATACAGGCGTCAACGGAAGATTATCTTAGGGACTTGAAGAAGAATCATAAAAAGAAGGGTAAGGGAATGTTTGGTTCAAGTCAGTGTGATAATGCAAGGAAAGGGAAGAAAGTTTAATTACATTTACTACAACCAACAAGATAGGAGAGGAACAAATCGATGGATAAATGAAAAGTGATAGTACTGCACAACTCGTGTTATCTTTGAATGATATAGGATCGCTAACAGAATCTTTTTTCTGTTACGGCTTTGTTGAGATAAAGATATGTGATTGTGTGCACTGGTGTGGCTTGCTTGGTGGGTGTAAGCTTGCTTGGTGGAGGCATTTCGCTTGAGAGGGTGTGTGAAAGGTTGAGATCTATTAGAAATCTTAAGGTAGTCTTATTGTTAAAGATGCTAAGATTGACGTACTCCTAAATTTGAATCTCCGACACAATAACAATGCAATATCAATATTATACAGCTCGTTTGCAGGTACTTAGTGATCGTAGTGAATGCTTCTGTCACTGCTTCCTTCTCAATTGTCTCTTGCAAGTCGTATCATATTGTATATCACTTTCCTGTGATGGCGGCCATCCCAAATTGGGCCTCATCAGTTCTCCTTCCAACTAAAACACACAAGAGCAAGATGTCTTCAGGCCACTTGCTAAAGAAGAGGAGTCCCCTTTATGCGTTGGGACTTCAATTTCGGATCTTGCACTTTTCCACTTTTTTACTTCCACTCGTCAACTTTATACTACTCAACTTACCACAACCTCCATGTCATGAAGACTCATGCTACTACGGCTGCCTTGGCCATTGTGCCTTGGTTTATACTGGGCATCGAAGCTTTTTCTGTGCCTCGACCAAACATTCGATCACCTACGCAGCTCGCTTCAACAACTACACCTGCCTCCGCAGACGCTTTGCAATCTACAAATAATGACGTTGAATCATCTAAACGCACGCTGGGCTCCCAAGAATTGCTCATGTTGCCTCGCCAGTATCGTCCAAAGTTGGACAAGGGTGAAGATGCATTTCCCAGTATGTCGCATGTTTCGGTAACACTCTTGTCTGCAACTCCTTCCATTGAGGCTTTGTCACAAGCTATTGAGATGGCGATGGACACGCATCCGCTACTACGCTGTCATGTTGAAGGAGACGGAGAGCCCGATGAACGCATTGACTTGTTCCAGATGGTGCGCAAGGGAGAACCCAATCCTTGCACCTTTGTTGCACCTAATGAAAAGACATTTACAAGTAAAGATGTGCTTCGTGTGATAGATGTTGATGGGACCGATGGTGATGCATTAGCAAAAAGTTGGCAAGATAATTTCTCAACAGATATTGATGATGGATCATGGTACAAGAATGCAAGCAAGGGTCCCTTGTGGAGGTTGACTTTGCACAGATTGAACAATGATGATGGTCAGTGTGCTTTGGTGTTTGCAAGCAACCACGCTATTTCAGACCAAGGATCAGTCAATATGCTAGTAGATCAGATGATTGCTGATGTAGCTTCAATCGAAGAAAGCGGAAAAATATCCAATAAAGCTACTTCACAGAAAATTCCTATGGCAATGGAAGATTCAGTACTTGGAATAGAGAACCGTTGGTCTGATGTTCAAACTGAGGGAATTTCTCCATCAACACTGAAATATGTTGCTGACAAAGCTGCCGAAGGTTTCCGCAATCCTGTTATCTTGCCTGACTCGGAAAAAGCAGGCGATAGTACGTTATCAGCAATTACAACCATAATGGGACAAAGTGCAGGAGGAGAGATTGAAGCTGAGCGGAAGACAGTCTTGCAATTTAGAACGCTGTCAAAAGAGACCACTGCAGCTCTGCTAGAGGCTTGTCGTACAAATGATGTAACCATTACCAATGCTCTTACTGCCGCGGCAGCACTGACTTCATCTGATTTCATTGATGGAGGTGATGCTAAGGCTGGAACGAAGAGGAACTACAAAGTGTTACAATCACTAGACATGAGAAGATTCGGTGCACAGCTTGACAAGTGCGACACAGTCGCTTGCATGGCTGGAAGTAATGATCTCATGCTAGGTCCCATTCAAGATCGCTCTGGAGAGACTGTCCGCTCAAATCCAGAATCAAGTGAAAACCAAAAAACTGTTTTGGGCTCTATCTAGAGAAGGAAGAATGCAGACCAATAAGTTCGTCTCGTCTGATGGTCCTGTCCATGCAGTGAGAGTATTTGACTTCGCAATGACAATCTCTGATATGAACAACCTTGTAGATCTGACGGCCAGGAGTAAAGACTCACAAGGTCGAGCGTATAGTGCGGGAATTTCCAATAATGGAGTATATGAGAGACAAGCGGCTGTAAAGAGAGATGATACTAGTGAACGTGGAAACATTCAGGTACGTACAACAAGTGTCACTCTAGTGACTATTGTCGTAAATTGCACACATACTTACTCACCTAATGGCATCTCAAACGTGTAGATCAAGCATGGCAAATATGAAGTATTGGATGTCTTTTATGGAACGCCGCACAGTCGTTCAGGATGCTTGTATTCCGTGTCCACGATTACAGTCGATGGATCTATGAAACTAACATTCAACCCTGCATCACCGATCGTCAGTGAAGAAACAAACGCGGAATATGCCGATGCCTTTGTTGAACTCTTAGAAAAGGTAGTCGCTTCATCTTCTTCATCTCCCGCGGGAAACTTTTTGTCAAACCTCAACATCTCTGAAGGTTCGCTCAGCCTTGTTGCAGCAGCTTGTGGTGCAGTTGGTATTGCGATCCATGCTGGAGCATGGTCCGAATTCTTCACGAACTTATCAGTAATGAAAGACAATGTTGCAGACCCGAAGGACTTCTGGGACGCTGTCAACTTTTGGATATTCTTCGCTGTCGGGCATCCATTGCTGCAACCTATATTATGGATTAGTGATGTCCTACACGGGAGTCCGGGCCCAATGGTTCTTGACCTTGTACCGGCGTCGTTCTTGATGGCAAATATATTGTTCATCGGATTAACTGCATTCTCGAAGGAGTTTAGGAATGCCCTCAACGTTGCTGCCTTGTCAGCGTTTCTTACTTATGTTGGAGCAGGATTGGACGGACAAGCAGGTCTTGGCGATTTTAACCTTCAACTGAATGATAGCTACCAAGGGCAGGTTGTCAAAGGATGTCCAGCATATGAGGATGTACGCCAACCAAGTATGAACGACTTTGACTTGGACAAATATCAAGGGAAGTGGTACGAGCAAAAGTTTCATGATTGGACGCAATTCAAAGAAGTGTATGACACAACGCTTGATATCAAGCTGACGCCTGATCGACTGGGCTGGATTGATGACTTTGGAGTGAAGGGACCAGCACCAGACTCTGCTAAATTGTCTTGGGACAAGTCTCCTGTCGCCAACGGAGCTCACTACTTTTTGTTCGGAAGAGTTGACGCAAACGATCCACCGGGTATCCTCCGCGAGAAGGGTTTTGGGGTAGAGTTTCCCGACTACATTGTGGACGTGAAAAAGGATCCAACAACTGGAGAGTACACTGAAGCAATTCAATTCCAGTGTCTTGAGCGCGGTGGAGTTAGGGTGTTTGAGGGAATCAACTTCATGAGCAGAAATCCTGTAATGACAGAGGAAGAATTAACTGCCATGCACCAGCGCGCTAAAGCTGCAGGTATGTATCCTTACGGTGCAGCTCCAGAACAAATGCACACGGTTGCAAGGAGAGGTGTAGATGAACCACAGATCGACAATAACTGGCAGCAGATGTGGCATGCCATCGGAGTTGACAGGCTTTTGGAATTGTTGACTGAGTCGATTGAGGATGGAGGTAGATAGATGAAGAAAATTGCAACATTAAAGATAGCACTACCTTATGTATAAGATGAGATTGACAAGACTTCGAAGTGTTTATTAGCGCTCTGTCTCCCTAGACAGTGCTGCTAAGTAAGTAGAGACCGGCCGCTGTAACGGAGGTCTGCAAAGTGTGTTTTTATAACTTTCTATCTACAACCATGACAGAGACTGAGAGATATAAGACCTAAAAAGTGGCGGCAACGACCACAAAATCAACATCAAACATCTATCCGCCACACATCATCAACAACAACATCACAACCTATCACAACCTACCATACACCACAAGATGACATCGCAAGAAGAGTTGAAAAAGCAGACCGGATACAAGTCTGTAGATGACTATGTGTCATCTGGTATGGTGGTCGGTCTTGGAACGGGATCAACTGCCTACTATGCGGTCGAGCGCCTGGGACAAAAGCTAAAATCTGGCGAATTGAAGGACATTGTTGCCATCCCAACTTCTATCAGGACAAAAGAGCAAGCTGAGAGTTTGGGCATTCCTCTTGTAACTCTTGATACTCATTCGAAACTAGATGTGGCTATTGATGGCGCTGACAATGTGGACCCTGGTTTCAATCTCGTGAAGGGAGGTGGAGGCGCTTTGTTGAGGGAGAAGATGGTTAGAATTGGCTGCTGACAAGTTCATTGTTATCGTTGACGAATCCAAACTTTGCGGTGGACTTGGACCTACATTCCCTATTCCCGTTGAGATCACACCATTTTGCCATGAGCACACAATACGCACTATTGCTGCACTCCCATCTTGTGAAGGATGCAAAGCAGTGCTCCGTATGGGTTCTAGCTCTAACAATAAGGTCGATGGTGATGAAATTGCTGTCACTGACAATGGAAACTACATTGTTGATCTACACTTCGCTGAAGCAATTAAGAATGTTCCCAAAATGGCTGCTGATTTGAAAGCTCTCTGCGGAGTTGTCGATCACGGTTTGTTCTGTGGAATGACCACTGCTGTACTTTGTGCTGGCGCTGATGGCGTTACCGTAACGGCTCCGGAAAAGAAGAACAAGGCAGAAAAGATTGTAAAGAATATGGCATTTTTGTCAGCAGCTGTTGGTCTTCTAGCTGTCTCAACAATGATTATTAGAAAACGTTGAGTAAAATGGATTAAGCACATCATTATCAAACTTCAGGGTGCTTGATTTGTTATTTCTGACGGGTCCTTTGGAAACGAATGTAGCAAGGTACTCTTGTATCCGCAAACAGAAGATTATTAGATTAACTTCCTGCTTGGGTTCTATCTTACACACTTTGAAGCAATCAGTGCTTCTACCAGCACACTCTAAGTCAAGGGTCCTCAACACTCCCACCAAATTTCCCCCTCCCCTTCAAACACCATCGATTTATTTCCAGTATCCCTGCTTGTATTGTTGGTGACGCATTCCGAAGTACATCATTCCGTATCCAGTACTGAGGATACCGATAGTGAAGGCGGCGATGACAGGGGTGCTGTATGGTCCCTCAAAGACAGTCTGAAAGTAAAAAAAATGAGTGGAAATAAAAAATGCGTTAGAATAATCGCAAAATAATTACAAAGGCATTACAATAATGGGAAGAGCGATGGCCCCGGCCATAAGTACTTTCGCCTCGGGCAACAATAAGGCAGCCTTCTTCAACCGTCATATTATTATTTTTCAGGAGGCAAAAAATGGATAACCATACAGTGGTAAACACCAATTTTTAATCATCCACACCCCCAAATAGTGTGATTGTTATAATTCGACTCTATAGAGTTTCACAGTGACTATATTTTTTCGTACACACCAACAACAGCCGATCGGAGTTGAAAAATAATAAAATTATTGGTAAATTATTATTTGATACTTACATGATCGTGACCAGGAGGAGGGCGGGTCTTGCTCAATTCACCCCATGTATCCTTGGCCTTGTGCATCTTGGGTGTGGCCGTGGACATTGGCCGCCTAGTGGCGGCACGGACAGCGCTTGTTCTAACAGCGGAAATCATGGTGGTTTGAATTTTGGGGCGAACCGAGTTGGTGGAAGGTCTCTATTCCTCTCTCTTCTCTTCATCATCTTCTCCATCCCACTGAAGGAAACAAAAAAGCTAGCACTTATTAGCGCTGGTCTTTGAAGGTCTGCTTAGCTCTTGTTATTATTATTGAAAGCCCGTAAATAGTGGAACGTCTTGGAAGGGTAGCTCCAAGATCGATACCACAGTAAAAGGGTTGTTACTTGTTTAATCTATATAAAGGAGGTGCAGAGCAGAGGATTGTTCGAGCTGTTTTAGTAAGCGGTAACTGGCATGACTGAAATGACCTTTCAGTCGTTGCGACTACCGCTCATACATATGTTTCTCTCGCGTATTCTAACACTCCCTCGCAGCGAGACAATACTCATCTTGACTACCAACCCATAAGCATCTTACGAAGATTGAAGAACAAGTTCGCACCTAACGGCTTGGTCAGACAGTCAGCTAGCTGATCATGCGTGTTGATGTAGTGAACTTCGATCTGTTTCGAGTTTACATAAGAGCGGAAGTGGTGATATTTCAAAGCGATGTGTTTTGTTCTTGGAGAGAACTTCTGCTTGGTTGCCATGCTGATACAAGACTGGTTGTCTTCGTGCACAGTGCAATTGAAGTTTGGTATCTGAATTTCGATCGGAAATGTATCTTTCAACTCTTTCATCATGCTCATCAATGGTATAACTTCTCGAAGTGACTGCGAAAGTGCAATATATTCCGCTTCTGCAGTACTCAAAGCTATTTCGGTTTGTAGTTTACTTACCCAATGGATTGGACATCCTGCGTACATCAGGACATAGCCAGTTCTCGACATTACTGAATCAGCTGACTCGGCGTCTGCCTTTTGCCAGCTGCCTGCGAAATCTGCGTCCACGTAGCATTCTAGTCCTTTACTTGTATCTGGTTTGTAGATTATTCCGCGTTCTCGACTCGTAAGAAGATATCTGCCTATCCTAATGATTGCTCTCTCGTGGCTTCGCTTCGGATCAATTGAGAATCTTGCACATTGATGGACGTGAACAGAAATGTCCGGTCTGGTATTACCTTGAAGATACGTCAGCATTCCGACTGCCGTTCGGTAGTTCCATTTATCCGTATATTTCCGCTGTTCTCCCTCGGAATCCCGATGTAGGATAATTTGCTCCGATGGTAGCAGTCTTGACTTTGTACTTGATTTCCATTCATTGTTCCTATCCAAACCTAATAACTGAAGAATCCTACTGGTAAGATGGGGCTGCGTGATTTCGAATGATCCATCCTCGAAATGATTGATTTCTATACCCAGAAATTTGTCGATATCTCCCTCGTCAGTCAAGAGAAACTTTTCTTCTCCGTTCTTGAGTGAGTCGACTAGCTCGTTGATCGCTTTCTGGTCACTAGATACCAGTATGCAATCATCTACGTACGTGAGTACTGCGAGTCCTTCTTTCAAATAAAGGCACGGATCGATCTCGGATGGCTCCAAGCCTCTATTCATCAAGCCCTTTTTAAGTGCTTGAACCAGTTATTTGATCCTTGTTTAAGTCCGTAGAGGTTTTTACATAGCTTCAATAGGCGTGGCTCTCCGTCTTCTGACTCTACCGTAACTCCTTGTGGAATCTGCATCCAAATATCCTCTTCTAGGTCAGCCTGGGGAAAAGCGAGGACGAAATCGATCGATTTGCTGTGAAGTTTGTGAATTTTGCAGATGATGAGAAGTAAACGAACTGTAAGCATGTTCACCACTGGTGAATAAGTCTCCCAATAGTTCTCTCCCCATTGCTGCATCCCTCCATGAGCGCACAGCCTCGCTTTATGCTTGAGGAGTGTACCGTCTGGAAGTCTCTTTCTCTTCATCGACCAGATTGACATGATAGCTTTCTTTCCAGTTGGCATAGACGAACGAGGAACAATAATCCAATGGCCTCTCTTGGTGTGATCTGCAATCTCTTTTTCCATGGCGTCCAGAAAGTCCTCTCGATCATCTAGGTTCATGGCTTGGCGGTAGGTAAATACCTCGTTGGATGAACCATCTAACGTAGTAAGTGACATGAAATGTAATCGATTGAGAGTTCCGTCATAAAGCTCATTGACTTCGTGGAATTTGGTCATGCAACGATCTGTCCAAGTAGAAGATTTATTCTGATTTTCGTCGGTAATGCTGCGGTGATTTGGCACAGTAATGGATCCTACCGTGCCTAAGGCTGTGAAAAGTGAAACGCCGAAGACGGTTACTCCATCTGCCGTCTTCTTATCTTGTGACTCTTTAGCCGCTGCAATTCTAGCTGATCTACGCAAGCCTGCTTCTTCTAAATTGATGATTGGTGGCATGGATAATGGATCTGCTGCTTGTTGTTGTGCATTAACTACAGATGATTCCTGGGATGGACCTGTAGACGTCCCATCATTCAGTTTTGTTCGCTTATTCGACGAAGAACATCCCTCAACGTTCATGTCTTTATCAAACGAGACTCTTTTTGAAGATGTTTGTGACGATTTCTCTCCCTCGGAAGGTTGCACTAGGGGTGTACCGACGGAAGAGGATTCTCGAACTAAACTAAATTCGCTATCTTGAGAGTTCTGATCAGGAACAATAGCGAACGGATCCGTAATTCTAGTGGGGGATGGATCTGTTTTGCGCTCAAGTTGCTCGGAATTTCCATTCTCTAACTCTTTCGTAAAGTCGTCTGCTAATTCGTAGGCTTCATCCGTGGCTATCTCTGTGGAATTCTTCACGAGGTCCTCCCAATTTGGAGGTAGGGAGGCTGCTTTCATGTACGGCACAGTTGAAAATGTATCATCAAACACGACATGATATGCCGGAGAGACTCTACCTGTGATTGGATTGAACACAAGCGCAACGTTTCCTGCGTGAAGAGGTGAATGTCCGAGGTAGACGCCACATCGGCTGCGAGGTTCCCATTTCGGAATAGAACCGCCCGCCGAATGAAGTCGATGATCTAATACGAAGACTGGACAAAATAAAGTATGGAAGGCTTTGACTGGGTAGGATTCTGGCATACTGCCATATAGACGAGATTCTGGAGTATTCCCATCAACATCCACCGTAAGTCTATTGTGACACTCTGCTGCCGCTTTCATAGCAAATGGCCAGAAGTAAGTAGAAATCATCTCTGGCCACATTCTCATCCCATGAAGAAGTAGCGTTCTAGCCGCCAGCGTGAGTTGTTTATTCTTAGCCTCAATCTTGCCGTTCTGACGATGATTACCAACGCCGCATAACGTTAACTCTTGATTAAGAGTCTCGCAAGATTGCTGCCACTTGGTATCAGCAAAGCGCCCGTTGTCAGCCCGATATGACTTGACGTCATTACCTGACATACCAACAATCTTCTCGAATGCTTTCTTTGCCGATAACGTCTCCTCAATCGTAAATGTTTTCATGAGGTGAACATAGACGTAGTCACTGACGTGATCTACAAAAGTGGTTGCTCCCCAGATTCTCTCATGAGTAAGGAAGCCACTCATTTGAGGTATCAATCCGGGTTGTGCACTAACAATTTGATCCACTGATACTCCATCTCCTGGTTTCGTCTCGGATTTCTTCTGAATAGTTCTATATTTCTTTCCTTTCGAAGTCCAGGGGCGTCGATGAGCTTGACCAAATTGGCACTCTATGCAAAGGGGTACGGTAGACTCACATTCCAAAAGGGTCTTAGGAAGGAAGCCCAACCGTGCAAGGGTGAAGATTCGCTTGAATTTCAAATGATAAAGTCGATGATGCCAGGATAGAAGTTCTTGCTGAGCAGGCGAAAGGGTATTGGGCCGTGCTAGCTGCTGAGCTTCTTCTTGAGTAACGCCAGTGCCAACTTCGTGCTTGTAATCGAGAGGAGTCCTGCGGAATATTATCAAAGGATGATTGCAAATGCTTCTGGAGATAGGCTTCTTGTGCTGCCGGCACTGCCATCTTCAATCCATCTTTCAATCGAACGATGTGAGTAGTTCCATCTGCATTGACTCCCTCATAAACAACTGAAATAGCTTGGACTGATGTTTTTCATCTTCTTATTCTTCTTCTTCTTCTTCTGAATTTTGGTATAGAGCAGACTCTCACCTAATTCAAACTTGAATGAACATTTCTCTTTCTGCTTTGGACTACATTCATGACATATACTAGGATCGTACCATTCTCTTTCATCGTCGTCAGGTTGTCTATCTCCCTCGTTCTCCGTAGCGTCTTGAAGTGGTGCCACTGAGTGATAGAGCGATGGAGGCTGATAAACTGTTATTATTATTGAAAGCCCGTAAATAGTGGAACGTCTTGGAAGGGTAGCTCCAAGATCGATACCACAGTAAAAGGGTTGTTACTTGTTTAATCTATATAAAGGAGGTGCAGAGCAGAGGATTGTTCGAGCTGTTTTAGTAAGCGGTAACTGGCATGACTGAAATGACCTTTCAGTCGTTGCGACTACCGCTCATACATATGTTTCTCTCGCGTATTCTAACAGCTCTGTCTGCTTGTACTGCTCTGTACTGCTGCCTATCAATGTCATGTATTGTATCAGAAGCTAGAGAGCAGGTGTTTGATACTTTGCAAAAGCATATAGTGATGATATGCTGATATTCTCATATGTCTTGTTTTGCACACATAAATCATAATATAACATACTAATATATTTAATTCCAGCTATTACAGTGCAACGGATCCCTCATCCTTGATAATGAAGAGAGCCTCATCTCCACCTTTATCCTCTGCCATCAAATTCTTAATAATGTCCATGACAGTCGAGAGACTTCCTCCAGATGTGGTTATCATGTCCCTGAATTTATCCTCCCTCACCTCGACGCCATTGATCTTCTTGATCCTAGTAATCAAATCATCTATCTCATCAAACTCAATCTGCATGTTATCGTCTCTGTCACTACGGATAACCACCTGCAATAGATTCTGCAACACATTGGCCCTAAGATTCTTTTGCATCTGTCCTAAAATATCTCTGTTCTCCTTCACCTGCTCTGCAAATGCGTCGACACTCTGTCCTTGTGTCTGAGTGATTACATCTAACGCTTGCTCCACATCCTCTAACCTATCAATTGTGTCAGAGAGCTCTCCCACAGTCTCATTGAGGCGAACGTTCTCCTGTGATAGACGGTCTACCTCACGCTTGACGGCCTCGTGTGTTTCCTTGAGGGCGAGAATGTCAGTGAGCTTTGTCTGTTGGTAATATGCGTATGGACCAATCACACTACTCAGCGCTCCAGCTACAAATACTGGAGTCGACGGAGCCAAGATCATGGCCGTAACAGAGGTCCCGACAGAGAGACCGGCGAAGGCGCCGGATATTATCTCCATCGGTGTGTGGTTCGCTATCTTTTTCAGCTTCTTCTTCTGTTCTTTGGTGCTTTCGTTTGCTGGGACGCCTCCCTCTTCTATAGCGTTTTCATTTTCCATGGTTATTGCTGCTGCTGTTGTTGCTGCTACTGTATTTATTATTTCAAAGTTATGTCCAGAGTATTGTAGTGCCTACTCTTGCTTCACCATCGTCTTGTGTCTTGGCTGAAGAGCCCAACATCCCACTATATCGCTGAATTGCATCTAAATGCTAATAAAAGAGCATCAGATGAACTCCTCAAGTCAGCGATATAAGGGATCTTTGCTTTAATGTCTCCCGCATTTTCGACAGGCCACGCGTCTCTTTTCATCCTCCTGACCATGGTAATAGTGGGAGGTTCGGGTGTGTTTTTTGTATTAGAGGAGCAGCAAGCAACAACAAACAACAGCAACAACAACAATGGGCCGGCGTGTGATTGAGGAAGATTCGGATGAAGAAAGTGTTTTCTCTGCCGAAGAATCGGAAGATGAGGAAAGACCTAGCCCAAGGCGTTCGGCATCCCGCTCTGGCGGAGCCGATGGGGGGGCACTGAGGCCTATTGCTTCTCATACACCTATGGAGATATTAGCTGGAGGTATTGCCGGTGCTTCTGTGGTTACATCTGTGGCTGCAATGATTATACAGCCTGTTAATATAGTCTTCGCCGCAGGTGCGCTGTCAAGGTGAGTTACATAATCTTATATAAATGTCAAAGTGAAGGATGTCAGTTAACATCTGTTGTCAACTAACAAGACACTTTTCGTATTACTTATCATCTTGCTACACAGCGTCATCGGCCCATACGCTTATTGGCAGCAGAGGAGACTGACAGATGTGATTGCTCTACAGGAAACCCACAAAGCTCTGTCTGAGCAAGTGGACCGCCTTGGTAAAGAGAATCAGCGTCTACATGAAACTGTCGTTGAACTTTCAGACACAGTAGATCGACTAGAGGACGTCGAACAAGCACTAGATGTGATTACCCAGACACAAGGACAGAGTATTGCAGCTTTTGAAGATCAGGTGAAAGACAACAAAGAAATCCTTGCAAAGATGCAATCAAACCTTAAGGCTAATGTATTGCAGAATCTTTTGCAAGTCGTCATTAGAAGCGACAAAGATGAAAAATATGACCATCGAGGAGCATGAAATAGGAGATTTAATTAACAGGATCAAGAGAATCAATGGTGTAGAAGTTCATGAAGATAAACTTAGGGAAAGGATAACCAAGTCTGGAGGATCGCTTCAGTGTGTTATGGACATCATTAGGAACTTGATGTCAGACGAATGCCCAGAATGTGACCAAATTTTCACAATTAAGGATTGAGCCGGGGATAATATATATTATATGATGTTGTTGAATATTTAGAATGTAAAAACTGATAGGGGTGCGATTGACTGACTAGATCTTTCTAGCCTGCTCTGCTGTAATTGGAAGGAGAGCGAGATGCATACACGAATCCAACCTGTGTTTTGTTCTTGCTGGAACGATCAATATAATAAGCTAGTCCCTATAGCACTCACGCAAAGCTAGCAGATATATATCAAAGCTACAAAGAAATACAAACTGCTGACAGAAAGTAGGTTGTTCAGTCTCATAACAGACAATTGTGTTACTTTTTACTTTCGCGCTCATGAGAGCATCATTTTTTCATCCTACATAAAAAGTCTAACTTCCTAAGAGACTGTTGATATTAATAGCTGCCTCCCATCGATTGTAGATACATAGGAGACCGAGAGCGAGAAGTGAATTGTTCAAAAATCTTGTGCTTACTCCTTTACAGAAATACCGTCACTGCCAGCAATGATAACAGCAGTAGTCATACCGCAGAACAAACCGTGATCGACAACTCCAACAGTATTCTTAAGCTCTGTGGCCATTGTTGGCGCATCCTTGATCGCCTCCTTAAAGTGAAGGTCGACAATGTAGTTTCCATGTCTGTAATGGCAATTTCATCTCCATCAATTAACATTGGATGAACTGGACCCCATACGAAGAACAGCATCACATCCTTCACAAGATTGGAGTGCAGCAATAGTACGGATAGTGTGCTCGTGGCAGAAAGGGTGTGATTTCTACAGGGAGTGGGAAACCAGGTCCAAGTCCATCACAAAGCTTAGATTCATCAACAATAACAATGAATTTGTCAGCGCAAACCTCCACCATCTTCTCGCGGAGAAGAGCTCCTCCACCTCCCTTGACAAGGTTAAGATCGGGGTCAACCTCATCAGCTCCATCAATAGCAACATCAAGCTTCGAATGAGTATCAAGAGTAACAAGAGGAATACCAAGTTCCTCTGCCTGTTCCTTCGTCCTGATAGAAGTTGGGATGGCAACAATATCCGTAAGTGTCCCATCCTTGAGCAATTGTCCCAACCTCTCCACGGCAAAGTAGGCAGTTGATCCCGTTCCAAGACCGACAACCATACCAGATTTGACATAGTCATCTACAGACTTGTAGCCGACCATTTGCTTAAGTTCATCTTGCGACAAGGCTGGTGCTGCATCTGTGATACCGAAGAACTCCTTTTGGGCGGCGGTGACACTGCGGATGGAGGTGGAATGCCTGACTGAAAGCTTGGCAGGTGCAAAGGCGGCAACCTGAGAGCTGGATGCGAGGAGAGCGGCGAAGGCGGCGGAGATCTTCATGGTTATTTCAGTTGTATTGGGGTGGATTATGCATTATGTAACCAACGCAGCTGTGCTGTGACGCGACTGACGTTGCTAAAGCAGGGGGTGGGTGATGAGATTTAGTAATAGTCGTACCGCGGCCATAACCAGAAAGAGAGGAGGGGGGAGAGGAGAGAGAGAAGCCAAAAATTAAGACTGCCATCAAAAGGTTTGACCCATTCTCTCTCGTCTCTCGTTTCCGAAGGACACAACTCTCACAAAAGTATTGAAAAGCTAGCGTTGGCCGCAGCCGTATGCAAAATTTGGTGAAACTAGTATGCATCTATATAGAAAGGCCTTTTATAGACCTTTTCAACGATATAACATACACCAACATCACACAAAGCCTTCATATTGCATTTGCTTAGCACTTTTACCCATCTTTTTTTGCCATTTCGAAAAAGGGAAAATAGAAAAGAGAGAATGGTGTCAAACCTTTTGATGCAGTCTTTTAAATGCCCGACGACGTGCGCACTTCAAAGAAAAAAATGGTTTATTTTGCCGCCATCACGCCTCCGCAGCATTTTAGTAGCAGCTGTCCGCATTATCGTCAGCAGCTGCCTCTCGAGCAAACATACCACAGCGATTTCTTTGATTTCATCGTCGTCGTCGTCGCAAAGTAATAAGGATGCTCTGATTGAGGCCTCTCATAATTATACCATCGTCGACGAACAACATTGTCATCATAAGAACACCGACGCCGCCGCCGGCATACACATCTCGTACAATTCTGACGACACGATCGAATCTTCTTTAATATCGTATACTATTGCATACCATTATTAATATAGAACGCATTAAAATTAGCATGGTGGCAACAAGAACGGGGAGAGAATCGAAAGCTGCGCCTGGCGAGGGCAGCGTGTCTTCCCACGGCGATCATTCGCAACAATCATCGCAGCAGGGCAATCTTGGATCACTTGCTGACACATTACGAGCACACTCAAAAAAGCAACACAATCATGTTCCAGATAATAATCAATCCTCTTCGTTTGAGCAACAACAGCCGCAAGCGCCAACATCATCATCGTCACCTGCACCGCTTACCATTGATATCCCATCCGGTATTCAAGGTGGCGTCAAAGAAGAAGATCGGGATCGGTCACTCACCATGGGTCCGAATTCGATCAAATTTTCAGCCATTTAGGCAAGGATGGGCGGGGGATGAGTATTAGCGGATTACTAACTCCTTTGGGCGATGCCATGTCGGAAGGGACATCCACCACGGCCATTTCAGGATCAACTTCGTCCACTTACAATTGCCGTGGGGTGCATAATCCTACACAAGCGGGGGGGGCGGGGGCTCCTCCACCACAGTCGCATCAGTCGTCGCATCTACCACGACTTCCTGAATATGCTGGTTCTTCTTCTGGTATTATGGCAATGGATACAACACCTATTACTAGCAATTATACTACATTTACCAGCAGAGCTATCCCTGTAGGTGGTGCCAGAGGGAGAGGGGAGAGTCACGGAAGTGCTGCCATGTTCTTAAATGGCATTTATAGCAACAACAACAACAATAGTAACCTTCCACAACAGCATCAGCAGCAGAAACATCATCAACCGATTTCTCACACGCCTCCATCTCATTTGGGAACTTCGTATGAAAATAGTCATTTTGGGAAGCGTATGAGAGCTGGGGTAAGTCTATTGGGAGTGTGTTAATGATCTCTTTATGCATCAACAACACCGTTCGTCTTTTTCTAACCCGAATATGTGAAACATCCTGCATCCCGCCCAACAGAGTATCTCTGGTAGACTCCGCTCCATGTCTGACCTGGAAGACAATGGCGTTATCAGCCGCGATCAGAAAGCTCTCCTTAAAGATCTAATCATCGCAGGCGATAGTTCTGTACAGGGTGCAATCGACAAGTATGAATCTGGAGACACATCCGCCTTGGAAGAGATGATCAAGTCGGGAGCGTTACTTGCCCGGTCGTCGGATGTTGACTTGTTGGGGGATTTGGATTTGGACTTTTTGAATGTTGGTGATGATACGGATATGATGTTTGGAGACATGGAGGGTATGGAGGGGAATGATCATGCCCAATCTGCTGCGGGGGGTGGTGTTCCTATTGCTGGGGAAGTGTCCCGTGATTCTGTAGAGCCGATTCAATTTTCAAGGGTATCCAGGGCTAGGGGTGATTCGATAGATGACATTAACCTCCATAGAATGAGAGCGAATTCGTTGGCTCTGCCTGGATTTTTATTGGATGGGGCTAATCCAGACGATGCCTTTGGTCAATGGCTGGATCAAAATGTTACTGCGTCGCAGCAGCGGCAGAACTCCAGTGAATGTGACGCTCTCATGGGTGGCAAGAATAGCAAGAAGAATACTGCAACTGCAACAAATAATAGCAAATCCAAAGCGGGGCAGACGAAAACGAAGAAAGATAAGAAGGACTCATCACCACCAACCAAGAAGAAAGATAGAAAGCCTTACACTAGGAAGAAGGATAAAGCGGAATCAAGTAAAAAGAAAGGCGATGGCAAAGACGACGATGAACCTAAAGAGGTCCAATCTGGTCTCGGTAGACCACGCTCAATGAGTGATCCAAATCTTACCGTTCGACTAGACGAACATGGACTCCTTGATGTGAAAGGACCCGAAGGTTGGGTCGGTGCTTACTCGCCTACAAGCAGAGAACTGCGCATTAATAAATTCCTTGCCAAGCGAAATCACCGAGTATGGGTGAAGAAAGTGAAATATGACGTTAGAAAGAATTTTGCAGATAGTCGACTACGTGTCAAGGGCCGTTTTGTGAAGAAGGAAGACGAAATGCTTATGCGTGAGCTGATGAGTCTTTCATAGTAGAGTGCCCTCCCTACAACGAACAATCTACTGCCAACATGAATGAAACTCCTTGCGAACATAATTTATATGTACATACTTAATACTTGTTGTAGAGAAATGACTGAGAAAAACTATTGAAAACTATTTGTGATGTCAAACAGATTTTAGTAAAAAACAAGAGCGAATTGCGATGCTGTAGCAGCGCAGGTACGTCATAAAAGAGCTTGAGTAGTGACAAATCTACTTCTATACTATCGTGGCCGAAAATTATGGGTCACTAGAAGGTGTTGATTGCCATACTCACAGCGTGGGATACGATATGGCTGTCAAAAAGGGTGCCGTCTCAGATCTCAGATGGCCTCATCAGGTCACCTACGACGTTGTAGCGACGCCGATACGACCAACCAATGCTTGAGCCGTGATAAAGATGTTTCTATACTATCGTGGCCAACTATAATGGGTCACTAAAAGCTGTTGATTGCCATATTCACAGCGTGGGATACGATATGGCCGTCAACTGAGGAGCTTGCGGCGACCCAGATGGCCTCATCAGGTCACCTACGAGGATATAGCGACGGATATACGTCCAACCAGTGCTCGAGGCATGATAAAGATGCTTCTATACTATCATGGCCAACTATAATGGGTCACTAAAAGCTGTTGATTGCCATATCCACAGCGTTATATACGATATGGTGCTTGAGTGTTGCTGGCGGCCATCCCAAATCGACCTCATCAGGCCACCTACGATGCTGTAGCAGCGCTGGTACGTCATAAAAGAGCTTGAGTAGTGACAAATTTACTTCTATACTATCGTGGCCGAATGTAATGGGTCACTAAATGCTGTTGATTGCAATACTCACAGCGTGGAATACGATATGGCTGTCAAAAAGGGTGCCGTCTCAGATCTCAGATGGCCTCATCAGGTCACCTACGACGTGGTAGCGACGCCGATACGACCAACCAATGCTTGAGCCGTGATAAAGATGCTTCTATACTATCGTGGCCAACTATAATGGGTCACTAAAAGCTGTTGATTGCCATATTCACAGCGTGGGATACGATATGGCCGTCAACTGAGGAGCTTGCGGCGACCCAGATGGCCTCATCAGGTCACCTACGAGGATATAGCGACGGATATACGTCCAACCAGTGCTCGAGGCATGATAAAGATGCTTCTATACTATCATGGCCAACTATAATGGGTCACTAAAAGCTGTTGATTGCCATATCCACAGCGTTATATACGATATGGTGCTTGAGTGTTGCTGGCGGCCATCCCAAATCGACCTCATCAGGCCACCTACGATGCTGTAGCAGCGCTGGTACGTCATAAAAGAGCTTGAGTAGTGACAAATTTACTTCTATACTATCGTGGCCGAATGTAATGGGTCACTAAATGCTGTTGATTGCAATACTCACAGCGTGGAATACGATATGGCTGTCAAAGAGGTACTGCCGTCTCAGATCTCAGATGGCCTCATCAGGTCACCTACGACGTTGTAGCGACGCCGATACGACCAACCAATGCTTGAGCCGTGATAAAGATGTTTCTATACTATCGTGGCCAACTATAATGGGTCACTAAAAGCTGTTGATTGCCATACTCACAGCGTGGGATACGATATGGCTGTCAAAGAGGTACTGCCGTCTGCCATCTCAGATCTCAGATGGCCTCATCAGGTCACCTACGACGTTGTAGCGACGCCGATACGACCAACCAATGCTTGAGCCGTGATAAAGATGCTTCTATACTATCATGGCCAACTATAATGGGTCACTAGAAGCTGTTGATTGCCATATTCACAGCGTGGGATACGATATGGCCGTCAACTGAGGAGCTTGCGGCGACCCAGATGGCCTCATCAGGTCACCTACGAGGATATAGCGACGGATATACGTCCAACCAGTGCTCGAGGCATGATAAAGATGCTTCTGTACTATCATGGCCAACTATAATGGGTCACTAAAAGCTGTTGATTGCCATATCCACAGCGTTATATACGATATGGTGCTTGAGTGTTGCTGGCGGCCATCCCAAATCGACCTCATCAGGCCACCTACGATGCTGTAGCAGCGCTGGTACGTCATAAAAGAGCTTGAGTAGTGACAAATTTACTTCTATACTATCGTGGCCGAATGTAATGGGTCACTAAATGCTGTTGATTGCAATACTCACAGCGTGGAATACGATATGGCTGTCAAAGAGGTACTGCCGTCTCAGATCTCAGATGGCCTCATCAGGTCACCTACGACGTTTGTAGCGACGCCGATACGACCAACCAATGCTTGAGCCGTGATGAAGATGTTTCTATACTATCGTGGCCAACTATAATGGGTCACTAAAAGCTGTTGATTGCCATACTCCACAGCGTGGGATACGATATGGCTGTCAAAGAGGTACTGCCGTCTGCCATCTCAGATCTCAGATGGCCTCATCAGGTCACCTACGACGTTGTAGCGACGCCGATACGACCAACCAATGCTTGAGCCGTGATAAAGATGCTTCTATACTATCATGGCCAACTATAATGGGTCACTAGAAGCTGTTGATTGCCATATTCACAGCGTGGGATACGATATGGCCGTCAACTGAGGAGCTTGCGGCGACCCAGATGGCCTCATCAGGTCACCTACGAGGATTATAGCGACGGATATTACGTCCAAACCAGTGCTCGAGGCATGATAAAGATGCTTCTGTACTATCATGGCCAACTATAATGGGTCACTAAAAGCTGTTGATGTGCCATATCCACAGCGTTATATACGATATGGTGCTTGAGTGTTGCTGGCGGCCATCCCAAATCGACCTCATCAGGCCACCTACGATGCTGTAGCAGCGCTGGTACGTCATAAAAGAGCTTGAGTAGTGACAAATTTACTTCTATACTATCGTGGCCGAATGTAATGGGTCACTAAATGCTGTTGATTGCAATACTCCACAGAGTGGAGTACGATATGGCTGTCAAAGAGGTACTGCCGTCTCAGATCTCAGATGGCCTCATCAGGTCACCTACGACGTTGTAGCGACGCCGATACGACCAACCAATGCTTGAGCCGTGATGAAGATGTTTCTATACTATCGTGGCCAACTATAATGGGTCACTAAAAGCTGTTGATTGCCATACTCACAGCGTGGTATACGATTTGGCTGTCAAAGAGGTACTGCCGTCTGCCATCTCAGATCTCAGATGGCCTCATCAGGTCACCTACGACGTTGTAGCGACGCCGATACGACCAACCAATGCTTGAGCCGTGATGAAGATGTTTCTATACTATCGTGGCCAACTATAAATGGGTCACTAAAAGCTGTTGATTGCCATACTCACAGCGTGGGATACGATATGGCTGTCAAAGAGGTACTTGCCGTCTGCCATCTCAGATCTCAGATGGCCTCATCAGGTCACCTACGACGTTGTAGCGACGCCGATACGACCAACCAATGCTTGAGCCGTGATAAAGATGTTTCTATACTATCATGGCCAACTATAATGGGTCACTAGAAGCTGTTGATTGCCATATTCACAGCGTGGGATACGATATGGCCGTCAACTGAGGAGCTTGCGGCGACTCAGATGGCCTCATCAGGTCACCTACGAGGATATAGCGACGGATATACGTCCAACCAGTGCTCGAGGCATGATAAAGATGCTTCTGTACTATCATGGCCAACTATAATGGGTCACTAAAAGCTGTTGATTGCCATATTCACAGCGTGGGATACGATATGGCCGTCAACTGAGGAGCTTGCGGCGACCAGAT